>CAUYRT010074890.1:0-39544 GCA_963574885.1 Lepilemur ruficaudatus
AAATTAAATTAACCTGAGAGACAGGTATTATGTTTAAAATGGTTTGGGCCACGTCTGCATTCTTGATCTTCTTTCCTGTAATATATTGGGATAACAGGGAGAGAAGGAAAGTCAATTATTCCTTTTGATGGGTTTGGTTTATACAGATAAGGGGAAAACCCCTTCTAATGCCTGTTGATATCGAAAGGCCTTTAATTTAAAATACTCTCTATATCAAGGAGTCATATTGTGGGATGAAATTTCCTAAGTACCTTACAGTCTAGCAAATTATATGAATATAACATCTCACAATTTTTATAGGTATATGCTGTTTCATAGGAAAAATTTTCAATGTGGCTAAAAGAACATATTTATTAACAGACACAGATATATTTAGCCTCCTTTTTTATATAAAAATAAGAAACTCAAAGTGTATAAACTTATACTTAATAATAAATGTTTCAGCAGTTTATCATACTTAGAAATTGTTAATGAATATCATTACTTAATTTAATCTAACATACTCTAAGATAGTAAGTTACTAAAAAGATTTTGGAAACTATAATATTTTTAGAAAGGCACATTATAATATTAAACAAAGATAGCCATCATCTCAAGTTATTTCCCTGTTAGCTATTCTTACAGAACATGCATGTTAGGTAAGTATCAAAGAAAAATCACAAAAACAAAAAACCTAAAAAAAGCTAAATACATGTTTTTTGCTGTTGGTCTAATGCTTAACTTGATAAACATGAAGTACTAGACATCAAGAAATTCATTTTTACTGCACCCTGACTTGTACATTTGTTCTTAGGTTGAATTTATAATTTTTATAATCTTAAATATCTAATAGATATAACAAGCTTATTTGACTAGTAAACCCAAGTAGAATAAAAATGTATGCTTATATTAATACTGATAACTCAGAGGACATGGTTCTTTTTATTAAACCAACAATCACAAACTATTCTTATTTGCCAAAGATTTACTTAAGTCAAGTGAAGTCAAAAAGCATTTGGGATAAATTTTATATTTCTGGAGGATCGCTTGATCCCAGGAGTTTGAGGTTCCTGTGAGCTAGGCTGATGTCACGGGCACTCTAGCCCAGGCAACAGAGTGAGACTCTGTCCCCACCCCCCAAAAAAATTCTGTATTTCTGGGAGTTTTAGGAATATTTAATTCATAAAAGTGCTTGTTTAGCTGTAAGCCAATTTTAATAGAACTCCTTTAAGAGATTTTATAAATTAATTTGGTAATACCAACCCAACAACCCAAGGTAAGAAAATATCACATGTACATAACATACATACATATATACATGCAGAGAGAGATGCAAACAGATATCTTAGAGCTTCCATTTTGAAATTTTAGCCATGAATCAGGTAAAAAAAAAAAACAACACAGTAATATAAAACTCATCAGTTTATACAAAATACTTGAAATTATGTTTTTTGGCAGATGGAACAAGTTAAGGCTATTTGATCAATATGAGGGCTAATGCTTTTTAACAACATTTGTGGAGGAGACTTTTAAGATTTTCTTTTGTCTTGACACATAATCTTATGGAGGCTGTGAACTACATTTTAGGTGAGAGACTGTGTGGACATCACACAGCTGTCTAGATGTTTCCAAAGCCTATCTGAGTGGATAAAATATACAGTCTGTTTCCATTTTCTTATTTTTCCATTTCAGCTTCAAGTAGTTGCTTTTGGGGGTCCCTGATTCCCTTGAGAGTCCCCACTGGGGACAGGGGGCCTAAAGTTCAAGTGACTGTAGGGAGTTGAGGGGCTAGGGTCAGAAGGGAAAAGTCTGGCAGTTGTGAAAGAGGGAAGGAAGGAGATAGGGGTTTGAAGGGGGACCTATCAAAGGATTCAAGAGAACTAAAGAGAAGACCAAAGATGGTAAAGGAGGAAGGGAGGAGCAGAGATCGTGGGAAGGGAGAGTATTTAGAGGAGCCAGTTTGAGGAGATCTAAAGTTTCCCAAAGAAACTACTGAAGTTCCAAATTATCCTTAGTATTTAGGTTGGTGCAAAAGTAATTGCGGTTTTAGCATCGTGGAAATCTGCCATTTGATGTTGGAATACATTCTTCAATAAATGTGGTTTCATTATATATCATTTTAATGTGAATTTATATTTTTTTGCTAATGACTTATTACTTGCTATTTATTTGATATTTATTTTAGACTATGGAAATGATGTTAGATAAAAAGGAAATTCAAGGGATGTAAAGCAGTGGAGACAACTCGCAACATCAACACTTTTGGCCCAGGAACTGCTAAAGAACATACACTGCAGTGGCGGTTCCAGAAGTTTTGCAAAGGAGATGAGAGCCTTGAAGATGAGGAGCGCAGTGGCTGGCCATAGGAAGTTGACAATCACCAATTGACAGCAATTGTGGAAGCTGATCTTCTTACAACTACATGAGAAGTTGCCGTCGTTTGGCATTTGAAGCAAATTAGAAAGGTGAAAAAGCTCAATAAGTGGGTGCCTCATGAGCTTACTGAAAATCAAAAAAAATTGTCATTTTGAAGTGTCATCTTCTCTTACTGTATGCAACAACAATGAACCATTTCTTGATTGGATTGTGATACGCAAGGAAAAGTGGATTTTAAATGACAACCAGCGATGACCAGCTCAGTGGTTGGACCAAGAAGAAGCTCCAAAGCACTTCCCAAAGCCAAACTTGCACCACAAAGAGGTCATGGTCACTATTGTGTGGTCTACTGTTGGTCTGATCCACTATAGCTTTCTGAGTCCTGGCGAAATCATTACATCTGAGACGTATGCTCAGCAAATCAATGAAATGCTCCGAAAACTGCAACGCCTGCAGCTGGTATTGGTCAAAAGAAAGGACCTAATTCTTCTACATGACAACAACCAATCACACATTGCACAACCAACACTTCAAAAGTTAAACGAATTGGCCTACGAAGTTTTGCCTCATATTCACTTGACCTCTCGCCAACTGATTAGTCCACAACTTTTTGCAGGGAAAACACTTCCACAACAAGCAGGAAGCAGAAAATGCTTTCCAAGAGTTCCTCGAATCGCAAAGGATAGATTTTTATGTTACAGGAATAAACAAACTTATTATTTCTCTTTGGCACAAATGTGTTGATTGTAATGGTTCCTGTTTTGATTAATAAAGATGAGTTTGAGCCCAGTTATAATGATTCAATATTCAGGGTCTGAAACCACAATTATTTTTGGACCAATCTATAAAAATCATGCTGATGAGAAAGGAAGCAGACAGAGTTGGTGGATCATACCAGAGATTCAAAAGGGGTGGTGTAGTAGACAGAGAAGTTCCTATGGGAGAAGCAGGATCAAATATAGAGAACAAAGAGACCCCATAAAAAGCCAGAAACTTTCCAGCCTAGGACTCAGGGAGTGAATCTTCCCTTAAAACACAGAGCTGGGAAAGACTTCCAGTTCAGGATTCAGCAGCGAATCCCCACTCGGAAGAAAGAACTGGGAAAAAATTCCCAGCCCAAAAGGTACCTTTCTGACAAAGAAGCCTAGAACTCTAATCCAGCTTTACAAAGTATATTCAGAATCTTAAGAATCAAAATCTGTCCTCACCGTGCTTCAACGGACTGTTATCCGGAGCACTGGCTCAGGAGTCCGACTCACCAATGGATCCCCGATCAATCAGTCAGGAATGAAGACAAAGGCTTCAAAGGTGCACACGTGGGGTCCTGGGTGAGAGGTCCGGGGGTCCAGTGATGAATCTGATCCTATCCAAGTCACAGCAGCACCATAACTGTTAAAGAAAAAATTATTCATGACATTTGTTAACACAATAAGGAGGACTTCAATTAAAGACTATTGTGACAGGTGGCAAGACTATCACAATAAGGGACAGAAAATGAACTCAACTCCAGATACATCAAAGACAAGTGGAGATTTATAACAATGGAACACGGGATGGAAAATTACTAAGAGGAGACATCAAGGGTAGGGGAGTTCATGCTAAACTGACCTAAAAGGATTTTTGCTGAAGGTAGGGGAGGGTGATCAGATATCAAGGGCAGTGGAGTCTCTCAAAACTGGACTGGGGGTGATTCTCGATAAAACTGGGCAATGTAGCTGTAGGACAGGGCCCATGGTCAAGACTTAGTCAAGAAGAGGGCTCAAAGGCATTTGGTCAATAAATTTTTGTCAAAATATACACATTACTGATTTTGAGAAAATTTAAGTAATGAATTTGTATGCACGTGATGGGCAACAAAGGAAAAACATTATTGAGAGATCAGAGAATATTATTCTGTGTATTATCTAATACATTGATAGGTTTTATTTGGTATTTTATTTCAAAGTTTGTACATATAGTCATAAATAAAATTCGTCTACATTTTTTTCTTTTTCTCCTTGTTATGTTATCAGATTTAGAGATTCTAGGTTTCTAAAATGCACTGAGGAGTTTCCAATCTTTCACTTTTTTAAACACAGAAAAATTTTAATATCATTGGAAGTATCTGTTCTTTGAAGATTACTTAGAATTAACTCCATTGTTACCTGGGATTGAGGTCTATTTAAAAGACAGATTTTCAACATCTTTGCAACTGACTTCTATAGCATTGCTTTGGTAGAGTTTCCTAACTCTTTCTGGATTCACTTTGTGATTTATATTTTGCTAGAAAAATAATTTATTTCAACTAGATACCTAATTTTATTAATGTGTTTGGACATAATAATCTCTTAAAATTGTTGTACTCTTATCTGCATAGGTGGTTATAATTCTTTTTCTCACTCCTAAAATAATTTGTTTTCTCTTTTTTCCCCTAGGTTTATCAGGAATGTCTATTTTTTCCCAGTTCTCTCAAACAAGAATATTGTGTTTTATTTTATTTTTCACTAATTTCACCTACTACTGTTATTCTCTCATTCTTTCTTTTTATTTTCCTTATTTTTAGTTCACTTATTTTCAGTCAGTTTATGTAAGGAGACATTCAAAATTGATCGTCTTTTCCTTTATTTTACTTATATGTCATGTGTTTTGGTATTAAGTGTCCACATTTTGGGGATATTTTGTTGTTTGTTCTTGATCCAAGGATAATTTAAAAAGTGTTTCTTAATTTCCAAGTAGTTAAGATTCTACCACCCAATATTTGTTGTTCTTACTTTCTAGTTTTATTAAACTTTGGTCAGAAGTTTAGGTTGTAAAATCTCAATTAAAGCTTTTTTTTATGAGCAAGAAACAATGAAATTTTCTGTAAAATTTCCTGGATATAAGTCTATCCTTTATTGACAGGGTATACAATTATTGATTTTGTCCAATATTTATTTATTATGTTACATATCAGGTTTATTTTTCAAATCTACTTTATTTATAAAATTTGGAAAAAAGTATACAAAAACATCTCACAATAACTGTTGTAAAAAATATTTCCTTGGCCGGGCGCGGTGGCTCACGCCTGTAATCTTAGCACTCTGGGAGGCTGAGGCAGGCGGATTGCTCAAGGTCAAGAGTTCGAAACCAGCCTGAGCAAGAGCAAGACCCCGTCTCTACTAATAATAGAAAGAAATTAATTGGCCAACTAAACATATATATAGAAAAAATGAGCCGGGAATGGTGGTGCTTGTCTGTAGTCCCAGCTACTCAGGAGGCTGAGGCAGAAGGATCGCTTGAGCCCAGGAGTTTGAGGTTGCTGTGAGACAGGCTGACACCACGGCACTCTAGCCCAGGCAACACAGTGAGACTCTGTCTCAAAAAAAAAAAAAAAAAAAAAAAAAAGTATTTCCTTGTATGTATAGGAAATTTCACTTTATGCAGTTTCTATTGGTCAATGCACAAAGGTCTTTGACTATTTTATCTTCGTGGATCATATCTTTTTTTCATTACATAATGTTCCTTTTTGTCTATTTTAATGCTTTTAGTCTGCATCTCTACATAATTTTATAATATTGTTTTCTTTTTATTTTAAATCCTTTTGTTTCAGGTATTTTTTTTGCAAATAAAATGTAGATGAATTTTTATTTAGTAAATCTATAATTATTGATACGGAAATTAAATTCTCTTATATTTGCCATGAAAATTGATATATTTAATTTAGTTTTTAATCTTATTTAATGTTTATAATTTATTATTTTTTTTACTGTCATTTCCTATTTTTCTCTTTCCTTACATGGTTTAAGTTTCTTTTTATTCCTTGCTTCTCTTCTATAAATTTGGAAGTTCAATTAATTCTTCCCATCTGCTGGCCACTCATCAAATCATTATGATAATCTTTATGGTTATCTTAATTATCTTTAATTAACTTCAGTTATCATATTTAAAATTATATAAGTTTATTAAATATCAAAAAATACCCCAAATACATAACTATGTTCACTTACATTTTGATGTTTTATTTGCCTACTTCTTCCCATCATCCACAAAGATGAGACTTTAGGAATGCCATCCCCACTATCCTAAATACTGGATTTTACTGAGGTTATTCAGAGTTTTAAGTTTTTGCCATTATATTTTTTCTTAATATATACATATTGTTTCATGATACTTGTTTATTACTTATTTATAATTCCCAGTGATGTTATCACCTTGCCTTAAAAAATATTTTGTTTAAAAAATATTTTATTTTTTGCACAGGTAATATATTGAGTAGTTTACAAAATCAAAACCACATAAAATCTTTGAGAAGTCATGTTATTACCTTGCTCCCCACCATCCTGTTTCCCCTAGGTCTTCTACAGGTAACATGGAATCCCTGTGGATATGTCTAGTGTTATTTATCCAAATATACATTCTTTTTTATTACTCTTTCTTATATAAAATGCATCATAATATACCTTGCTTTTTCCAAGGTCCATGAGATATTTCCTTTTTAGTATAAAGAGCTTTCTCATATTTTTTCCCCATATGTGTATGGTATTCTTTTATGTAGATTAACCAAATTTACTTTAATCAGCCCCTCAGTGCTGGACATTAGAGTGTTTTTCTAATCATTTGCTATAATCAAATGATGCTACAATGAATAACCTTACTGTGATATCATTTCCTCTTTCTGTGATATGTCTTTAGGATAGATACTCAGAAATGAGATCAGAAGAACAAAGGGAAATACATTTATAATTTGTATTGCCAGATTTCTCCCTACATGGATTATATCATTTTACTTTCATACTAGTAAAAAGTCTGATATGGAGAAGGTCTTTTTGACTTTGACACAAAATCCAGAAGCAATTTTTAAAAACTTATTAATCAGCTACATCAAAATATAAATAGTTTGAATGGCAAAAAATACAGTAAGTAGATAAAAAGAAAAATGTCAAACTAGGGAAAATAATTACAATTCATACCACAAGTAAAGGGCTAAGAAAAAGAAAGTGAGGGGGAAAAAAGGGCTAAAATTTTAATAGAAAAAATAATGGGTAAAGGATACTATTAGACCTTTATTCATATGAAAGGATGCACAGCCTTGCTTACAATAAATAAAAATCAAAACTATCCTCAGATATCGTATCTTACCTATCAGCCTAGTAAAATTCCAAAAGTCCAACAATATTTTTGTTGGCTACTCTGTGGGGAATTGTTGCCCCAGTGGGAGTTTATACTGGTGTATAGATGAAGCAACACTATCTTTTTCAAATGACTCCCCAGATCTACCTAAAACAATTTATTAAAAAGTGTATTTATAGCTTGCAGATTTGAGATGCTACTTTTACCATATACTAACTCCCTTATGTATCTGGGTTATTTTTGAACTTCCTATATCTTTTTAGTGGTATGTCTTTAACATACCAATAATAAATATATTATTTTACTTACTAAGGCTTTATAATATGCTATAAAATCTAATATGGCTGATCACCCTCATTTTTCAAATTTTCCTGGTTATTCTTATTTTATTTATTTATCTGTTAATTATGTGTTTATTTTTGAAGCAACCTAAATGTCTATCAACAAAAGAATAGGTAAAAAAAAATGTGATACATTTAGGGAATAAAATATTACAGCAAATAAAATTGAATAAACTAGATTTATATCAACTTAAATAAATCTCAAATGTATAGTTTTGAATGAAAAACCAAGTAACATAATAAACACCATATGTTACTGATGGAAATAAATCAAACAACTCAAAACACTGTATTTTTAGTATGGATAACCATATGTGTATTCAAAAATATAAGAAATATACTAGAATGATTCATATCAAACTAATAAAGGTCATTGTTTCTGGAGCTGGAAAAAGGAAAGGGAACATGACTGAAGTGGCTATTACAGGATATTAACTATGTAATTTTTTTCTTTTTTTAAAAAAGGAGGAAACTTTATTTATAATATTAAATGTTTAAATTGATGTTAGATATCAAACCATAGGTCATTTTCTGGTACATGAGGGAGTCCAAGTCTAAGGCTTGGGCCCCCTAACAGTACTACCATGTCAGGTTAGAAACAGAAATCACCCAGCCCCAGAAGAGCCCAGAAAAAGAAAGAAGGGATTCTGTGCTTCTAACATCCAATAACGTAAGACAGTTCCAGCAACAAAGAGGACTAAGGTAAGATACAGTCTTCTAATATTGCAAACTCATTAAAATGGTGAATAAAATGTTCAGGTTGAATCATATGAAACTGCTTGAGTTTTGTAGGTCAAAAATGGTTGAATAGTAACTTCATACAGTTCAATCTACATATGGTTAAAAAAAATTTAAATCTACAGCTGAATTCAATGAAAAGAAAGGTAATACTCAGGTGCCAGAAATGAAGAGAAAAATTAAAAGCCAGAGTAGTAAACTCATGAGCCTCATCTGAGGAGAGGTGATATCGACCAGATACAAGTGCCACTATATGGGAACAGAAGGTAAAGCCATGGAGCCACCTAAGACAAGTTCTGAAATTGAGATCTTTGTGAAAAATTAGCATGCTGAACGCTTTCTAAATCAAAAGAGACTAGAAAATCCTGTCCACCAGCCTGAGGAAATGACAAGACAGTTAGGTGGAAAAAAGTCATATGAGAAATGAAGTCCTAGACCTATACCATGCACACAGGGGGAGACTAGCTTTACCTTGCCTGTGTAAGCTGAAAATACTCAAGCAAAAATAATATAAAAACTGACTATAAGAGAAAAGCAAAAGCATACAAAAACTACTCTGCAGTAATATTTATTCTTTTACAACTTGTACACGGGACTCTTTGATTCACACACATACAGTCTCTGCTGAAGATGAGCATATGACAGAAAACTATAAACATGACAGAAGATCAGCAGATAAAACAAGAGAATTGGTACCCAAAGAAACTGAAATAATAAAAAGTCTAAAAACGTTTTATAAAAAATTATGTTTAAAATGATTAAAGAAAAGAACACAGAAAAGAATAGGACACTGGGGGAATACTGGCAAATTAAAAAAAAAAAAAAACTTCTAGAAATTTAAAAAAATTCAATGGGCCAGTTAAATATATTATAAAAGCTGAAGAGAAAAACAGTGACTGAAAGGTGGTTCTAAAACAACAACTTAGAAAGAGAACAGAGAGAAAAAGATGGACTATAGGGGGGAAAGGAGAGAAAGTCAAACATACAACTAATAGGAGTTCAAAAAGGGAAGACTAGAGAGAATGAGGAAGAGGCAACATTCTATGAAATAATGCTGAAGAATTTCAGTCTTAACAATAGACATCAATATACAAATTCAAAAAGAATAGTTCTGAACAAAATAAATGAAAATAAATGAATACTTAGAACAAACATGGTAAAACTACAGAACAGCAAAGAGAAAATATTTAAAGCATCTGGAGAAGAAAGACAAGTCATCTTTCAAATATCAATAACAAGACCAGTGGATCTCAAACTTAGTACACTTCAGAATCATCAAGAGGACTTGTTAAAATACAGATTACTGTGTTCCAAACCCAGGATTTTGGATTCAGTAGTTTGAGGGTAGAGCCTGAGAATTTTCATTTTTAACAAGTTCACAGTTAATGCTGATGCTGTTGGCATAGGGACCATATGTGGGAACCTCTCAGTTCAACTCACAATAGAAATCTCAAAAGCAACAGTGGGAGCCAGAAGACAGTGCTGAGAAAAAACAGTATCACTCAAGAGTGTGAAATAAAGATTATATTAGATATAGAAATCCTGGGTTTACTATTCACACACTCTTACTGAACGAGCTATTAAAGGATGTACTTTAGGCAAAAGGAAATTGAATCCAGAAAGGAGTGGGTTATGAGAAGTAATAGCTAGCAAAGAAATTGGTGCTGAAAAATCTAAAGAAGCATAAATAATTACAATAAAGTAATAATGTTAACACTCTTAAATAACCAATGGATCAAAGAAGAAATTACAAAAGGTATTAGAAAATATCTTGGGACAAATGAAAATGAAAACACAATATACTCAAACTTATGGGATGTAGCAAAAACAATGCTAAAAGGCAAATTTATAGCTATAAGCACTTACATTAAAAAAAGATGAAAGATTTCAAATCAGCAGTTGCTGATTTGGAATCAGCACTGATTATGCTAACTGTACATCTGAGGGAACTAGAAAAAGAAAAATAAACTAAACTCAAACCTATTAGAATAAAGAAATAATAAAGATTAGAGCAGAGATAAAATAGAAAATAGAGAAGCAATAGAGAAAACCAACAAAACTATAAGTTGGTTTTTTGAAAAAAAAAATCAACAAAAATGATAGATATTTAGCTTGACCAAAAGAGAGAAGACTCAAATAACTAAAATCAGAAATAAAAGAGGGGACATTACTTTTGATCTTACAGAAATAAAAAGGATTTTAAGAGAGTGCTAAGAAATAAATATAGGCCAACAAACTGGATACCTACATGAAATGAACACATTCCCAGAAACACACAACCTATCAAGACTTAATCATAAAGAAATAGAAAATCTAAATAGACCTATAACTAATAAAGGGATTGAATCAGTAATAAAAATCTCCCAATACAGAAAAGCCAGAACCAAATGGCTTCATTGGTGAATTCTACCGAACATTTAAAGAAAAATTAATACCAATTCTCAAACTCTTCCCAAAAAATGAAGAGGTGGGGAATACTTCCTAACTCATTCTATGAGGCCAGGATCATGCTGATACCAAAGCCAGAAAAAGATACTACAAGAAAGGAAAACTACAGATTAATATCCTTTATGAATATTGATATAAAAATCTTCAACAAAATACAAAACTGAATTCAATAGCACAAAGGATTATATACTCCACAACCTAGTGAGATTTATTCCTGGGATGCAAGGATGGTTCCACATATGAAAATCAATCAACCTGATAAACCACATTAACAGAATCAAGAAAAAAAATCCACATGATCTTCTCAATTGATCAGAAAAAGTATCTGAAAAAATTCAATAACCTGTCATGATAAAAACACTCAAAAAACTCTTCAAAGAAAGAGAAGGGAACTACCCCAACATAACAAAAGTCCTAAATTGAAAGCTCACAGCTAACACCATACTTAATAATGAAAGACTGAAATTATTCCCCTAAGATCAGGAACAAGACAATGATGCCCACTTTTGCCATTTCTAACCAGCATAGTACTGGAAATCCTAGCCAGAAAAATTAGGCAAGAAAAAGAAATAAAAAATATCCAAATTGGAAAGAAAGAAGTAAAATTATATCTGTTCACAGAGACATGCTCTTATATGTAGAAAACCTTAAAGGTACCACACAAAAAAACCTGTTAGAAACACTAAACAAATCTAGTAAAGTAGCAGGTTACAAAATCAACACACTAAAATTAGTTGTATTTCTATATATTAACAATGAACAATCTGAAAAGAAAATTAGGTGAACAATTCTAGCCCAGTAGTATCAAAAAGAATAAAATACTTAGGAATAAACTTAACCAAAGAGGGAAAGACATGTATACTGAAAACTAGAGAATATTACTGAAAGAAATTAAGAAAGCTACTAATGGGTGGGAAGATACTCTATGTTCATGTATTAAAAGACTTAATATTGTTAAGATGCCCATGCTACTCAAAATGTTCTACAAATCAATACAACCCCTATGAAAATCCCAATGATGTTTTTTCAGAAATACAAAAATATATCCTAAAATTCATATGAAATCTCAAGGGACCCTGAATGGTCAAAAAATCTTGAAAAAGAACAAACATGAAGGACTCACACTTCCTGATTTGAAAACTCACCACAATGCTACAGTAGTCAAACAATGTGGTACTAGCATACAGACAGACATAAAGACTAATGGAATAAAAGAAAGCCCAGAACTAAATCCCTGCATGTATAATCAAATGATTTTGGTGCGATGCCAAGACCATTTAACAGTGAAAACACTAGTCTTCTCAACAAACGATGTTTGGAAAAATGGATATCTACATGCAAAAGAATAAAGTCAGATCCTTGCCTTACACAATATACAAAAGTTAATTTAGAATGGATCAAAGACCTAAACATAAGAGCTAAAACTATAAAAATTTTAGAAAACATAAGGGAAAAGCTTCACGACACTGGATTTGGCAATGATTTCTTGGATATGATACCAAAGGCACAGGTAACAACAACAAAAATATAAATTAGATTTCATCAAAGTTAAAAACTCTTGTGCATCAAAGGGCATTATCCACATTATCCACAGAGTGAAAACACCTATAAAATGGGAGAAAATATTTTAAAATCATATATCTGATAAAATTACTGTCCAGAATACATTATATATAACTCAGTAACAAAGAAACTAAAAAGCTGACCAAAAAATGGGCAAAGGACTTGAATAGACATTTCTGTAAAGAAGATTAAAAAAAATGGCTAATAAGCTTATGAAAAGATGCTCAAGATCAGTAATCATTAGGAAAATACAAATCAAAACCACAATGAAATATCACTTCATACCCATTAAATGGCTATTGTCAAAACAAAGCCCAGAAAATAATTAGTATTGTCAAGAATGTGGAAAACTTAGAACCCCTGTGCATTCCTGGTGGGAATGTAAAGTGATACAGCTACTATGGAAAATAAAATGGTGATTCTTCAAAAACTTAAACATAGAATTATCATATGATGCAGCAACTACAGTTTTGAGTATATACCCAGAAGAAGCTAGAGTTGAGACTGGAACAGATATTTGTATACCCATGTCCTTAGTAGCGTTGTTCACAATAGCCAAAAGTTGGAAGCAATCCAAGGGTCCATCGACAGGTGAATGGATAAAGAAAGTGTGACATACATGTACAGTAGAGTATTATTCAGCCTTAAAAATGGAGGAAATTCTGATACATGCTACAAGATGGGTGAACTTTAAAAACATTAAAGTAAGTGAAATAAGCCAGTCACAAAGACAATTACTGCACGACTCCACTTATATGGGGACCTTGAGTGGTCAAAAACATGGGGACAGAAAGTAGAATGGTGATACCCAGGGACCAGGAGTAGCAGGAAATGGAGGGTACAGTAAGTGTTTGACAGGTATGGAGTTTCAGTTTGAGAAAATGAAAAAGTTCTGGAGATGGGTGGTGGTAATCGTTGCACAACAATGTCAATGTACATAATGCCATTAAACTATATACTTAAAAATGGTTCAAATGGTAAATTTTATGTTCTGTATATTATAATGCAATTAAAAAACAATTTCTTTTTTTGGTGTTTAAAAACAAGGTAAAACAAAAATACTACATGACAACAGCATCAACATGGAAGGGAGGTATTCAGAATGTAAGTGTTCTAAGATATTTTTAGTATTTGGAAAAAGGTTACAGATATTAACTTTGGACTTCATAAAGTACACATATTAAAATGCCATAAGTAACCAATAAAAGAATAAAAATAAAGTTTTAAATAGACCAAACTATGATAGACTATTTATAGTTATTATTTATGACATAGTAAAATACATGGGAAGAACACACACTGACTTTTAGAAAGAAGGAAAGGATAAAAATTTAGGGTGGGGCTTTAAGCTATACCTCAAACACTATTCTTTTAAAAATGTTTATATTTTAAAATATAGATTGTGGGTATACAGATATCTTATTTTCTATACTTTTATTTATGTTCAAAATATAATTTTTAGATTTCAGAAATATAAAACCTATAAAAATCTGTATTAGAAAGCATTGTATATTTATTAATTTTCAGGAATAAGAATAATCTTCAAATTTGTAAGAAATGGAATTAACCACAAAGGGTGGGAAATCAGCTAAAATTCTCAAATACCCCCAAATTCTATTAATTGAATTCAAAAAATTAAAAAAAAAATGGCTTAGAAAAAAATATCTTCAGCAAATAGGACTAAATGCTAGCACATTTCTGTAAGAAAGTATATAATCTGATGAGGAAATTCTGACAATATAAAAGGTATAGGAAATGAATAAGAACTAAAATATATTCAAAGTCCTATTTTAAAATTAACATTGAAACAAAGCACCATTTTGAATTTTTAATTTAGCAAATGATTGAAAAAGCTCAAGCCAGTGAGGGTTTGGTGACTACACAGTTGATATTTGTATCATCTGGCACAGTACCTTAGAAAAGCAATCGCTACGTAACAAATAAATAAAAAATGTATTTATCCCATTTCTTAAGTTTTTGCTAAGGAACTAATGCCGAAAGAAGAAAAGGCATTATGTCTAGCGAGGAAATCCTTGCAGTATATCATTGCAATATAACTTATAATGTAAATCTGAAGCTCCTAATTGCCCAGTAAGAGAACAGTTGTTTACTTGCTGGATTTTGAAATCATATTTAATGACAATCATGAAAACTTCATAACAACAAGGAAACAGTTGATTAGATGTTAAATGAATATAAGGAAAAAATAAGGGAAAAGCAAGCACAGCAATGCAAAATCAAGGTTAGGACTAGGGTGAGGACAACTGAGATACTCCCCTAGGAGCCAAATTTGGAGTGGGCCTCAAAAAACTCAATAATCAAATACAAAATATTTTTAAAAGTCCAAACTAGTGTAAAACAGCTGTGATGGAAAAATTGCAAAATGTTAAATAAAAACAGGATCTAATCTTGACTTGCACTATCCTGAGAGTGCCCCACTTGTGTCTCCCTAATCCAGAGCCAAGGATCCTGCCTTTGTTTAAGATTTTGACATTTCCTTCATCGACACTGATATTTTTGCACTGATTTTTAATTTTTTAAAAACTGTTGCATTAAAATATTTTCTTGACATTTTAGTTAGCACCCCCGCTAAATGTGCACCTCAGGCGAATGCCTCCACTCACCTCAGTCCCGGCCCCGTGCAATACCATGGTAATGACTATGTGTTAGAGTGACAGCGGTTTTTATTTCTCAGTGTATAAACTTTACATGTATTTTTAAACCTAACCTAAGAGTCCGGTTCTCCGTGTTCCCTGAGCCTCTGAGCCGCAGCCCAGACCTCCCGAGGAGGCCGAGGCGAGCGCTGGGACAAGGGTGGTGGGAGGTCGGGGAAACCGCCTTCGGGCCTCACCATGAAGCGCAAGTTAGACGCTCGGGGGAGGACGTTGCCCCGAAGCTCATTGTGGAGGTCCACGTACTCGTTGATAAAGTCTACGTCCTCTTCATGTGGCAAAAAATTCGCGTTCAAACCGGAACTCAGCAGCAGGAGCCACAGCTCCCAGAGCCGCAGCTTCAAAACGCCCCCTAGCGCCAGGGGGAGCGACTGGGAGAAAGGCCTTGGGGCCTCCATCGTCCACCGGCCACGGACGGGCCAGTGCGCACGCGTGGGCCCGCCCCATGACCCGCCAATCTACGGGGCGGCGCAGGGGAGGCTTGCCCCGCCTCCCGGGAAAGAGGAAGAGGAGACAGGAGGGAGGAGGAAGAGGGAAGGGAAGGGCGAGAGGAAGTTAGTGTCGCCGGGTGGAGAAAGCTCTGTGTAAAGATATAAAATAAAATAGCCGAATTACCTCAAGAGAGCCTTGAGTTAAATGAATACGAGCTTTTCAATATTACCCGGAATGAACCAGTCGTGTGTACACTCAATGCCAATTGCTGAGTAATTAAAAGACCTGAGGAACTTTCTAATTATAGAAGAGGAAATGGTTATTCTACGATATTGATATAAATTCAAAAAATGTTTTTTCGTCATTACTGGAGGTAGGAATTTGGTGCAGGCCGTGCCCTTTATTTTACTCATGGACACAGAATGTTCTTAAGGCAGACTTCTTCCTTGAGATTTTTCTGTCAGTTTTTAAATGAGCCTTTGTGGGAAACCACAAAATAAATGGAAGAGTAGAGGGAGAGTAGGGATCATTAAACTCTCATGAGGGGAAAATATTTCTGTTTCTTCCTTCAGCACAATATAGACAGCGGGGAATATCAATACTCTTGTTCTTCACTAACTGTTAACGGTAGGAAAGAATTCATTTTCTTGTTTTCATTTCTTTCTTTTGGACAAAATTGGCTAGTGTTCTAGCGGATTTTGACGTTTTTACTCCAAACATTTTGCTCACAAATAAAACAAACGAACAAATAAACAAAAAAACCCCTTGCTTTCAAGACTTCGAATTCTAGACAAGAAGTAAAAGCAATACATGATTTTGGGTACACATTTGCATATTACTTATTGTGCTTAATAGCATTAAGCAGATACAAAAAAGGATCATTGACATTGGGACGGAATTTTACCACAAACAAAGCGTTGTAATTGCTTGGCCATAAATATTGAAAAAGGAAAAATGCTTTTAAAAATTATCTTTGATGCACAAAATTGAAAAAGCAGTAGACCTACATAAGATGGTTTCATTCATGTTTTTATTCTTTTAATACATATTAGCAGGCGGAGTATTCAGTGATTGAGAAAGATCAGTAGATGAGACACAGATCCTACTTTCAAGCAGTTTACAGTTTAATAAATTAGATTGGGCAAATTTTATACCATGTGATACATATTAGGTCATGAAATCTGAAATGTCCGATTTGGAATTAAAAGTTTATTATATCTCAAACAAGAAGCAGTGTAATTAATCAAAGTGTGTGCCTAAACTGTGGACACAGTTTTGCCATCTTAACAGTAGCTTGTTTATGCCATCAGTGAAGAAGCCTGGAGAGCAAGTGGAGATGGAATCTGAAAGGCGTTTTTCACAGCTTGTTGAGATTTGAATATTTTTCCTTGCAAAAAGTGGTCAAAGCCTGGAAGCAGTGGTAGTCAATTGGTGCAAGGTCTGGTGAATATGGTGCACGACAGAGAGTTTCCAAGTCCAGCTTCTGTAGTTTGAACAGTTGTTTGTGCCACATGTGTCATGCACAAGGATTGGCCTGTCTATACAGACCAATCTTGGCTGCTAAATCACAAAATCACATCATTTTGTGTAGCTGGTTGCAGTAGATATCTGCTGTAATTGATTGACCAGGTTTCATAAAGCTGTAGTGGATAATACCAATGCTGGACCACCAAACAGGCACCATTAGTTTTTTTTTGATGAATATTCAGTTTTGGATTGGGTTTCGGCACTTCCTCTTTATCCAACCATTGTGGCAAATACTTGCAATTATCAAAAAGAATCCATTTTTCCTCACACATAACAATACGGTGTCAAAATGGTTTGCATTTATGTTGTGACAGCAAAGAAAGGCAAGCTTGGAGACAATTTCCCTTCTGACACTCATTTAATTCATGTGGAACCCATCTATCCAGCTTCTTTACCTTGCTGATTGGTTTCAAATGGTCAAATATCGTTGCAGTAGTAATGTCAAACCTTGCTGCTAATTCGCGTGTAGGTTAGATGGATTTGCTGATTCTACAGCTTTCAGCTCATCATTACTCACTTTGGTCTCAGGTTACCCATATGGCTCATTTTCACAATAAGAATCACCAGAATGGAACTTCTCAAACTATCGATATACTGTGCAGTCATTAGCCACATCCTTCCCAAACACTTTGTTTATATTTCTAGCTGTCTGTGCTGCACTGGTTCCATGATGGACTCGTATTAAAAAATAACACAAGTTTTTTGCTTATCCATGGTTTCACAAAAATTGCTCTAAAAAAATCTGAAAGATAATCATAAGCCAAAACATGCATTTGAAAGAATGAGGATGTACCTTCACAATAAAAAATAAAACAGGAAGTGTCAAAGTGAAACGTCCTTGATATCAACTGTCAAACTTAGTACTTAAGAAAATCGGACATTTCGTACTTAATAACCTAGTACAAAGCTAAAATGTGCATTATGTAAGGGAAGATTAGCACTCTTATGGAGGACCAGAGAAGCCTTTCTGAAGAATGCATCATCAAGAAGGTGAAGTAGACAGGTATAAGATAGCACTCTTAACAAAGGAGAAAGCACATTAATAAGAGCATAAAGGTTAAAAGTATTTTAATATGGCTAGAGCCTATTGTAAGGGTGAAGGTTTCAAGTGCTGAACGAGGCAATTCTTCTATGTTGGTACTGTTGTTAGACTATGAAAACTGCTAAAGAAAAAGGATAAACAGAGTAATACAATCTTATATTTGGAAGAAATTTTAAACACTTTCACTAGCCCACTATATTAGACATACTGTCTGATGCATCATTGACAGGTGATCATCACATCCTTTGCTTAAATAATTCCAATAACAGGGAAGTTACCCGATCCTGGGGAAGCTCATTCCAGTGGTAGGTATCTCATTCATTAATTCAATAAATATTTCTTTAGTACCTCTTATGTGTCAAGATCCAATGCTAGGTTCTAGAGCTACAGATTCTGAGCAAGTTAGACATAGCATCTATCCACAAGAAACTTCTATTTAATGGTAATACAGATGAATCATCAATCACAATATGAAGTAGTGAGTACTATTTTTGTAACCCCACCAGACCAATCTGGTTCAACTTTTATGTAACAAAGTTCTAAGTTATTTTTCAGTTGCCATAGACCCTCAGGTTGAAGGTCACATAATCTGAGTATGCCCGCATTTATCATGTGTGTAGCATGAGGTACAACCTAAGTGCTTGGACTGGACTGAAGAATGGGACTGAATTAAGAAGTGGACACTACATGGAAAGATCCAGAATCCAATCAGATAGAGCCCTGGAGCCACCTATGGCAGGATCCAGTCAGAGCTCATTTCTTGGCATCAACACCATTGCAAGATCCTATCAGAGCATACCTCATTACCCTCTGACTATAAAATCAGCCCAACCTCCCTGTTCAGGGACACGCTACTTTGGGAATTATCCCAGGTGTGATCTTTACTTGTGTCAAGTAATACATCCTCCTTGCTGTAACTGACTTGGCTGTGTCTATTAGCCTCATACCAGCCAAACAAATGAACTCCTCTATTTGGGAGGTAAAATTTTAATTTATTTCACAAATAATGTGTCAGGCACTGTTTGATATCTCCTTGAACAGACAAATGGAGAAAAAGAGAAGTCAAATAATTTGTCCAAAGTCACCTGACCGGTGAGTGGTAGAACAAGTTTTTGTTTTTGTTTGTTTAGCCATTTTCCTTTTTACAAAATAGACTTTAATTTTTTACAGCAGTTTTAAGTTCAGAACAAAATTGAGAGGAAGGTACAGAGATTTCTCATGTACCTCCTGCCCATACAAAAACATAGCCTCCTGCCTTATCAAAATCCCACACCAGAGTAGTACATTTGTTATAATTAATGAATGTACGTTGATACATCATTACCACTCAGAGTTCATAGTGTTCATTCTTGGTGCTGTACATTCTATGGGTTTGGACAAATGTATAATGACATGTATACACCATTTTGGTATTATACAGAATAGTTTCACTGTCCTAAAAGCACTCTGCTCAAACTATATATCTCTCCTTCCCTCCTGATCCCTGGGAACCACTCTTTTTTTTTTTTTTTTTACTGTCTCTATAGTTTTGTCTTTTCCAAAATGTCATGTAGTTAGAATAATACAGTACCTAATATTTTCAGATTGCCTTCTTTCACTTAGTATTATGTATTTAAGTTTCCTCCATGTCTTTTCATGACTTTATAGCTCATTTATTTTTAGCACTGAATAATATTCCATTTTCTGGATGTACCAATATTTATTTATTCCTTTATCTACTAAAGGACATATTGGTTGCTTCCAAGATTTGGCCTATAAACATCTGTGTGCAGGTTTTTGTGTAGACCTAAGTTTTCAACTCCTTTGGGCAAATACCAAGGAGCACAATTGCTGGATCGTATGGCAAGTGCTAGGATGTAAATGTTTGTCCACTCCAAAACTCATGTTGAAATTTAATCCCCATTGTGGTAATATTGAAAGGTTGGGCTTTTAAGAAGTGATTGGGTAGTGAGAGCTCTGTCCTCATGAATCGATTAGTCCGTCAACAGATTAATGCACTAATGGATTAATGGGTATCAAAGAAGTGACACTGGTGGCTCTATAAGACGTGGAAGAGAGACCTGAGCTATCATGATAAGCCCCCTTACCATGTGATACTCTGAGCCACCTTGGGACTCTGTGGAGTCCCCAACAGCAAGAAGGCCCTCACCAGATATGTCCCCTCAGCCATGTCCCCCCTCAGCCAAGTGGACACCAGATATGTCCACTTCTCAGACTCTATTACTGTAATAAATAAATTCTTTTTCTTTATAAATTACCCAGTTTCAAGTATTCTGTTATGCACAGCAGAAACAGACCAAGACAGTAAGAGTAAGTTCAGTTTTGTAAGAAACCACCAAACTATCTTCCAAAGTGGCTATGCCATTTTGCATTCCTACCAGCAATGAATGAGAGTTCCTGTTGCTCCACATCCTTGTCAGCATTTGGTGTTGCCAGTGTTTGGCTATTCTAATAGGTGTGTAGTGGTATCTCATTGGTGTTTTAATGTGCATTTTCCTGATGACATTTGATATAGTGTACCTTTTATATGTTTATTTTCCTACTGTACATCTTCTTTGGTGAAGTGTCAAGATCTTTGGGCCATTTTTTAATTGAGTTGTTTATTTTTTGATTGTTGAGTTTTAAGAGTTCTTTTGATAATAGTCCTTTATTGTATATGTATTTTGTAAGTATTTTCTTCCATTCTGTGGCTTATCTTTCTGTTATCTTGACAGTATCACTTGTTGAGCAGAAATTTTTAATTTTAATGAGATCCAGCTTACCAGTTTTTTCTTTCATGGATCATAACTTTGGTGTTGTATCTAAAAAGTCATTGCCAAATTCAAGGTCATCTGGATTTTTTTCCTATATAATCTTCTAAGAGTTTATATACATTCCCTGAATGTATATTACTCCCATATTCTTGAGGTCAATATTAAGTATGGTTGCATGTATAAAACAAATCCTTGGAATCTTTTCACCAAAGGGCAACATTCCCCAGACTATAACTCTCAAACAATGTATTTGTAAATTTGAGTACAGTTGATGAAAATGTTTAGCTCTACTAGTATCTCAAGAAATAAAAATTAATAGCATCTACCTCACAGAATTTTGAGAGAATTATATAAGTTATTATATGTAAAGCACTTAGTGTTTAGCATATTGCAAATATTATTGTTAAGTGTCACTACTGTGAAATTATCATCCTGTTTTCACATTATATTGACAAAGACTAAAAATTATTTTTAACAATTAGCATGGTGCCAGATATTACACATACTTAATAAATATTTATTGAATTATTTTCATGATAATTAGTGTAGTTTCCCTAGCTGCAAAGAGCAAACTTAGTGCATACAAATACAGGTGAGTTACTGGTAGTTTTTGATTGGAGGACGTTGGCAAGTATTATGTCGCTTTCCCAAGGGAAAATGTGAGCTCTACCTGAAGTGATGATTATGGAATTTATTTATTTCCCTTGCTGCAATTTGTGATCTCAGGCAAATTTAATAACATACTATATTGCCTAGTTTTTACTAAACCCTCTCAAAGTGATCATGTGTCCCGGAAAAATAACTAAAAGGAAATTGCAGATTAATTATAGTTGTCAAGATATAAGTGCAAGCAAACAATATGAAAATGTTAGAAGTGTTTCTTATCATCTTCCTGGCATAAACATCTCTTTAGCACTTATTTTTAATTTTTTTATTTCCTCCTTTTCAGGTTTAATCTTTAGGTATTTTGGAAAATATATATATTTCTCTAGTATAAAAACATACATAACACATGTACATATAATACCTTTTGGTTCAAGCTTAGGGTTACCACTTCCTGGTTTTTAAAGAATGTCCTAGTTTTGGCTGTTTCCTTAAGTCCTGGGAAACCCCCCAGTCTCAGGCAAACTAGGATTATTGGTTACTCCACAATATATGTTACTGATAAAGATGCACAATTAAAAATGACAGAGACTGCTGTTTAAACCATCTCTTCACCGTCCTTCCCAAGAGGTAAGGAGGGTACAAAGCTGGTCCAGCTAAGACTGACAATTCTGATCACTTTATCTCAGAGTGATTAGGCAATTTCTGGGAACTTCAAACAGAGCCTAGAAGGACAAGAGACTCCTCAGAAAAATGCACTGTTCAAATCTTGAGTTTGCTGATCTCAGTACTTTGAAAAAGCCAAGTCCAGAGCAGTTTGCCTAGCAATTTCAAACTAAGTGAAATAGGAGGGTTACTAAAAGTCACCATTAAGAAAACAGTCTGCTCAGAGTAAAAGAATTGCAAATGACGGCAGATTTCCCAAGATGTCCTGTCGGGAGGCTGTGGTTAAGATCACAAGAAATAAAAGGGACATGTCCTTGGCCCAGAATTTTCTCTTCTTGCCAATGAAGGGAAAGCCCACTAGTAAGGTGGTGGCATCTGCCTTCCCAGCCTCTGTTCATAGCTTCAGCATGGACAGAAAACCCTGCAGATAGACTCCATTTTCTAAGAACTGTCACTACTTGAAAGTTCCTGTAGCAGTGCTAATAATATAACATTCTTTGACAAATACTTCTTCAAAATCAGCAAATATAATTCTGTAAACATATATATATTTTTGTATATGATCTGTAGAATTTCACTTAATCTGACTTAAGGAAACTTAAATGCTCTTAGATGAATAGAGAGTCTGAAGAAGTAAAGGTATAATTATATTAAAAATCAGAGGATGCTTTAATTATTAATGAAAAAGTTTAATTAAAAATCCATAAAGGCAACACAATGATAAACAATACATTACTAGATAGAACTGTATCTAGTAATACAATGTATCTAACAATACTAGATAGAAATGTATACTCTATATAATGTGAACTTATCTTTAGTATATTTCACACCACAAGTTAGAGAAATGAATTTTAGCAACGTAATAGTTAAATAAATAGCAAAAGCTTACATTACAAAAAAGATAAACTCTGTCTACATAATGCCAAATAGCAGTGTGACAGGTGATTTTATATGTCAATGTGGTTAGACTATGGTGAGCAGTTGTTTAGTCAAAACAACCTAGATGTTGCTGTAAAGGTATTTTTGAGATGTGCTTAAAATTTGCAATCAGGCAACTTTAAGTAAAGCAGATTACCCTCCTCAACATAGGTATGCCTCACTCAATCAGTTGAAAGCCTTAAGAACAAAGACTGAGTTTTCCCAAAGAAGGAATTCTGCTTCCGTATTGCAACATAGAAATTTTGCCTGAGTTTCCAGCATTTCGATTGAAGACTGCAATATCAACTCTTACTTGAATCTCCATCCTGCCAGCTTGCCCTATGAATTTCCACTTATTAGCCCACACAATACCGTGATTTTTTTTGACTAAAAATCTCCCTCTGCCTCTACCCCTCCCTCTCCCTCTTCCTCTCCCTCCCTGTTTCCTATTGGGTGTGTTTCTCTGGAAAACCTTGACTAATATCAGTGATTTGAAATATAAGACAACTTAGATTCTTTATAAAAATAGCATCAATCACCTAGCTATATGGAAATTTTTAGATATTTGGCAATATATACAAAACAATTTTCAGTCTTGTTAAAATTACATTTAAAAATGGTTTTTAATATATACAGCTGAGGGAAGCTGGAGGTTGCCTTAGTTGAGAAGAAAAAGATTGAGCTAATTTAGTCTACAGAAGTCAACAATTCAGCAGTAGTGATTTTTAAAACTGAACTCATCAAATAATTTTTTTTTTTTGGTCTTCAAACAAAAGAAATGCCAGAATAGAATAATTCTCTGGTTTGTAGACATGTTGTTACCTATATTATAGATAATTTTGAATAGCTTTTAATAGGTATACTATTTGGATCCTGTTATTTTATACAGGGTAAGTTTTAAAATAAAATATCCTAAAAGAGCATGATTCTAATTTTCAGAACATATGTTTACCTTCTAAAGGTTAAAAATTTAGTTGATTTTTCTTTTTGAATTTAATCTGTTGATTTATTCCCCAACCATTGATGATTATGACCATAATGTATAACATTACACACTATCTGAAAACTTTCCTCAGGAATGTTTTGTTTCTGAATAATGTTGATGATATTCTTAAAGGAAACTACTGGCATATAAGGAAACTATATAATATCTGAAATACGTTTAGTTCCTTAAATCTACTGTAACTAAAATGACAATCCATTCTCATCAGAAAATTAGAGAATGGGACATTTCTGACACACATATAGTTTTAATTTTAAAAAGTAACGTTAAGACTTTATTCTACTGCTTACCCATCTTCCATACTACATCTTTTGAATTACAAATAGACATTAAGTTTAGACATCAAATAAGAGTTTAGAAGATTTAATAGACAGTTAAACTGATGATGAATTATGTTTAGCTATAAGCTATTCCTTTATTGTCATATTTGAAACTTTCTTTTATGTATGAATGACAATTAAAAGATTCTCACAAGAATAAAAGCTAGGCAGAATGAATTAATGGCTATCCACTGAGCTGCTTTCCCAATCAGAAGTGGATTTTCTGTCAATAAAACAAAACAGTTAAGAGCACAATTTAGTTTCAAGGGTAGGAAATATTAGAATCAATACTAAAATATTTAGATAGGTACTATCAGGTATAATAATTTTTCAAATCCATAAATAGAAAAAAGCTTAATACTGTAAAAAGAAAAGCATTCATTTGCTTTTCTGAATTTTAGAGTAAGATAATCAACTTAGGAAAATTAGCTTGACTTTCTAACTTAAGAAAATGAAAGCATTCTACCCAATCCTACATTACTTAAAAACTTTTATAATGCTCCCTACCAACAATGTCATGTCAACAAATATTTTTAGAACACCTCTTGTTTAGAAGGCTCAAAAATAAAAAATAAACAAAACTAAAAAGTAGTTAACTTTGTTTCTGGCACTCCATCATGCCCAATTTAAGTCCCAGAACAAACATAATTTCTTCATGTTGAATTTCATGTACCAAGAACCCTCCACTAACAATTTCATTCATTTCTGAAATAGTCCTTGCTCCAAATATTGCTCCATATCTTTCCACATCAAAAATTTTCTCCCCAGTTTGCTGTTCTAATAGGCTCTTGCACTTTGTTAATAATTCATTTGCTTTTCAAAAATTCATTTATTTGAGTTTCTACTACATGTTTAGCATAATTCTAGGCTTTAGATATAATGGCTATCAGGCAAAAATAAAGTCCCTTTCAATGTAGGAAAGTGAGAGAGGAATTTTTATCACCAATATTAGAACTGAATAAATCAAATGATACTTTCAGAAAGTGATAAATGCTATGAAAAACATACACTGGGTTAAATGATAGAAAATAATGAGGAACTTAATTACAATAATATCTAAAATGTCTTGAGAACTTACTTTGGGGCTCAAATAACTTTGTAATAATTCATCATAGTTAATCCTCTTAATCACCTTTGAGTTAAGCCATCAGACTCCAAGGCCTACATACTTACATTATGCTATATCTCTTGTCTCTCAAAAAAAGAAGTCGCCTAAGCTAAAACTCAGTTTTTTATAAAGACTTACCAACAAAAAAGAGAAAATACAACTCCAGATTCATAGGATGAAAATGGAACACAGTTGTACCTCATTCCTTTCTGCTCTACGGCTTGAGAGGAAAAATAATCGGTGAAGAAAGAAGTATTATCTGAGTTTAAATATGATGATTTATGACAAAGGATTTATATAATCAGCAGCAATCAAATCTTGCCCATAAATTATATACTTGAGAAGCCAAATTTAAAAATACAACAAATTTGTGAAAACTTTTCTCTCCCAATAGAATGTTATGATTATTTTTTTTCCCTTTTTGCTTACGGCAGAGCTTCTTTACACATTTCTCTTCCTTCGAGCACAGAGAGCAAGGTTCTCCTTTCCTATAAGGGCGAGCATTTACATAATTTCCTCTATAAAAAAGAGAGACATCGATTAGCCAATGACCATTAATTTTTTTTAATTTAGTGCATGCATTTATGCAAGTTGTTCTGATCATTCACTAAGTCATGAATGTTGAAAAGGAAAAATAACTTTGTTCCAATTTTATGCTCACTTCCTTTGTAAAAAGAAACTATTAAAACTGTTATTTACAGGATGTCCCTAAATCACATGGCAGTTATATTCTTGAATACTCTATAGAACACAAACTAGATGGGAATCTAATGTAATTATGGCTGTGATAGCCATAAAGATTTTTGTCATAGATACTATGATTATTTCTTCATTTTGTAAAATTTAAATTGCAAATGAAAACATGTACTTCATGATTTAATTTAAAAGTGCGATACAATAGTCTTATTTGATTCCATTTGATTATATTATAGAAAATAATGATTTGGCAGATATTATATGTCTTTTTTTCAATAATATAAGCCAATACATTTTAACAAACTTCTTTTTTTTTTTTTCATTTCTGTGTCTGTGGAAGACTAGGTAAGTTTTACTTACCTAGATTAGCAAAGAAAAACGTAATGATATGAGTAGCATTCCATTAAAGAATATGCCACAATTTATTTATCCATTCACCTGTTGATGGACATTTGAGTGGTTCAAGTTTCTGGCTACTAGAAATAAAGTTACTCTGAACATTTTGAACATTCATGTATAAATTCTCATGTCGACACAGATCTAACAGTGTGTGAAAATTCCAGGTCCTTTACATTGTCTTTGGCACTTAGAACGGCCAGTCTCTAGCCATTCTAATACTTGTGTAGTGGTATTTATTGTGGCTTTAATTTGTGTTTCCCTAATGACTAATGATCTTGAGCATTTTTTTCATGTGCTTATTTGCCACTCATATATTTTCCTTCTTAATCTTTTGGCCATTATTAAAATTGAGTTTTAAATTTTCTTAATATTGAGTTGTGAGAGTTCTTTCTGTGTTCTCAGTGTAAGTCTTTTATTTGATGTATGTTTTGCAGACTGTCTTCCAGTATGTGTATTGTCTTTTTATTCTCATTACAGTGTCTTTGAATAGAAGTTATTTTTAATTTTAATGGTATATAATTCATCAATTTGTTCTTTTTATGGCTTATGGTTTTGGTGTGGTACTTTAAAAATCTTTGGCTATCTAAAGGTCACAAATGTTTTTTTAAATGTTTTTATAAGTATTATAGTTTTAGATTTCATACTTTGGTTTATGATCCATTTTGAATTAGTTTTTGTATGCTGTATAGATCTAAGTTATTTTTCTGCATATGATTAACTAATTATTACAGCACTATTTGTTGAAAAATCTTTTCCTACTACTTTGCCTTTGTGCATTTGTGAAAAATCAGTAGAACACGTGTGCTCAACCGTGTGTGGGTTTATTTCTGGACTCTGTATTCTGTTCCACTGATCTATTTGTCTAACTTTACACCAATACCACAATGTTGTGATTTCTCGGTTATTTTAATAATTCTTGAAAACAATGGTATTAGCCCTTCAAATTTGTTCTTTGTCAAGTTGTTTTGACTATTCTAAGTTCTTTAAATTTTTATATGAATTTTCTGGTGAGCTTGTCAATTTCTATAATAAGATCCTGCTGGGGATTTTATTAGTATTGTATTGAAGCCATAGAACAATTCAGGAAAAAATGACATCTTAAAAATATTGATCCTTCTAACTCAGGAACAATGTATATCTCTCTAATTATGTATATTATGTAATTATGTATGTGTGTAATCTATATATATGTAATATGTAATCTATCTATGTATGTAATTATGTATATCTCTCTAACAATGTATATATCTCTAATTATCTCTAATGTCTGTTAATTTCTGTCATGACTACTATGTAGTTTTCAGTCTACAGGTCTTTTTTCTCCTCTGCCAGATATATCCCTAGATAATTTATATTTTTTGATGCTATTATAAATGTTATTTTGATTCAATTTCTGATTAATTGCTAGCATATGGATATGTAATTGATTTTTGTATATTGATTTTGTATCCTGAAAGATTGCTAACTTTATTAGTTTAAGGAGAGTTTTGGCAGAGTTAATTGGATTTACATAGACCTAGAGACCAGAAGTCAGCAAAGTATGGCCCCTAGGCCAAACACGGCTTGTGGTCTGTTTTTGTGCAGTTTGTAAGCTAAGATTTATTTTGCTTAATACTTTTTAGAAGGTTAGTAAAAACAAAACAAAAGGAAAGATGAATAAGTAACAGAGACTGTATATGGCATGCATATTTATTATCTGGTATTTTATAGAAAAATATTTTTACTATTAGATATAATGTTAGCTATAAATTTTTCATAAATGCCCTTTATTAGGTTTATAGACATTTCCTTCTGGTTTTTAGTTTGCTGGTAGCTTTTTATCCGGAATGAATGAATGTTTGGCTTTTTGAAAACTATTGAGATGATCATATGATCCCTTATTTTCAGGTTGATTAATATTGTGAACTACCTTGATTCATTTTAAAATGTTAAATCAGCCCCACTAATTCTAATATTTGTGTCAGTTCTGCATCAGTTTCAAATGATTGATTCTCCTCCTAATTATAAGTCTTATTTTCCTGCTTCTTTGCATGCTTGGTAATATTTGATTAGATGTCACACATTGTAAGTAGTAAGTGCTGGGTATTATTTGTTTTTGTAAATCTACTTGGTTTTTGTTTTGTTTTTTTTTTTTTTTCCTTTTTGGATGCAGTTAAGTTACATGGGAACATTTTAATACTTTCAGGTTTCAATTTATGAATTGTTAGGTGGATCTGAAGCCATCTTTTTCTGCTCCCTGTGTGAGTGCCAGAAATGTTTCCTCCAATTCTTTCAGATGGCTCTTACCTTGGCCTCAGGTAGTTTACACACATACACCTGGTAATAAGTATTCTGGAATGTTCAGGGAATATCTTTTGCAGATCTCTTAGGCTCTCTGCATGTAGTTCTTGCTGGTACTCTCTTCCATGAACTCTAGCTGTATAGGTTTTCCTGAAGTCTTGGCTCAATTTCTTCAACACAGAGAGTCTGCCAACCCCTGCTTTAGTTCTCTGTCCATGTGGCATGCCCTGAAAACTCTCTCAATGTAGTAAGCTGGGGCAATTCTAGGGCTAACTTTGTTTTTTTGCTGTTTCTCAGAGATCACAGCCCTTTGTTGTATAATAGCCAGTGTCTTACAAACTGTTGCTTTATGTATATTGTCTATTTTCTTTTTTTGGTTGTTGTTTCAGTTGGTAGGGCATATTGGTCCCTATTACCAAGCCAGGAGTGATATGACAATATCCTGTTATGCTTTGAAAGGCCCATAAGCAATCTGTTATGTACATGACTTGTCTGAACTGAAAAACCTGGCTTATTCAAAGCAACATTGCTCTACTGCACCATGGGCCTTAATCCTCTATTAATTATTTTTCTCTTTCACTTCCAAATTCAGTGATTAATTTCCTCAACAGAAATGATGGCAATAAATAAGTGTCAGCAGTTCTGCAATTTATCTTGCATTTATAAAAATTGTATTCTGCCTCAGGCTTTAAGGTTATGAATTTGTCATTTTTATTTTTGTTTCTGAGAAGCAGTAGAAGAAAACAGAGAGATATATACACATTTCTATCTATCCATAATAATCTCGGCAGATCTCAGTTCCTTTTTGTCAATCTTGTATAGTTATTCTTTGTCTTTGTTTTTATCTTTTGTACATTTTATTTTTAAATTTTTGTTTGTTGAAGAGTTGGGTTATTAATTGTCTTTATATTCTTTCTTGTACAGATCCACTGGGATTAGAGTTCTACAATTTCATTTTTGGAGTCTCCCTTTAGGCTGAAGCTATATTTCCATTTATATATGCAATTATCAGTGAGACAATTAAAATTTTTCTGGTTACTTTATTAAGGTAATATACTTTTACCATCATTCTCAATCATTTTTTAATTTCACTTATATTATATTAGAGAAGCAAATGCCAACCATTTTGTGTTCCAGTATTTAGATATTACTGTGGCAATGTAGTTATATTATCTCTTTTTTTACTTAACAATCACCATCTTTTTCACTCTAAAGTTTAAATATTTTATGACAGATATAGCTCTTCATTACACAAGACAATATTCTATCACCATCTTCTATTTTCACATATTTCATTTGATTAGCATTGTAGAGGGAGACTTTACTTATCAAAAATATATTTGTGTTTAGGTATAAGAGCCTCTTCTTGGAAACCATTGTTAACATTAATTTCGGTTTCAAATATTTTTAAAAGAAAAATAACTTACGCAGGTCCATAGTTGCATACAAACAGTGCAGCTCCAAGGTTAGGACAATTTTCAATTGCACAACCAACTTTATATGAATTGGCCCAGACTACCTATGAGGAAAGGACTTAAAAATATAATATGCAAAACAAGCTTATGCATATAAACAGTACATTGTAGGAGTAGGTATAATCTTTGTCACGCTAACAACAAAAAGAATATACATAAATATTTATTGCTATTTTTTTCTAATTTCTAATATTTAGTTTAAAATGATTATATTGTTGAGGCTGCTTTCATGAAGCCCACCTAACTAGTTTTTTCCTCATTGATAATTCTCATAAATCAAAAGAAGAATATAATATAAAGCCAAAATCATTGTATAAAATATAGACAAAATTATAAGATGTTCTAGATGATTTGTGAAATATATTGCAATTCTCTCCAGGAGTATATCATGCAAGCAATATTAAAATAATATTATAAACAAAAACAATAACTTTTATTTGTTTTTCTCAGAAAAATCCTACATATTTTATGATTACATTTTTAATTTTCTGGTACTAACTATATTCTTGCCTGTGTCAAGTCACAAGAGACAGGTAGGAATTAAGAACATATTGAGTTGATTAAAAAAATGCATGCCATAAGGATGGTGAATACTTTTATTTAAGTTGCAGAGAATAGCAAAGTTATTCAAAAGAGTGAAGACTCCTATGGAAAACTAGCCATAGGAGAGATGTAAAGAGGTGAAGAACATTAGTAGTCCTTTGTGATAATGACAGAATAAAATTTTTCTTCATTTTCCAAATGGACAAATGGAAAATACTGATTGTCTAAAAAATAACCCAAGGAAATTTGGTACAGAATAGATTTTTGACAACAGAAATAAATTTTATGAACTCATTTATTCTATGACTCTATTAGCAAAATGTATAACCTAAGCTATGTATCAGTCACTTTTTTCCATGGCCTTGTTATAGATAGAATCAATAATTTTGCAAAATATATTTTAATGGCTCTTTGATTGCCTAAGAGGCAGCAAAGTGCAATAAAAAGCACAGTGAACTGAGATGTAAGAGATGAGCTTTGCTTCCAGCCATTTGCGTAGCTCTGGAGAGTGACATATCAATTCTCAGCTAGTTTTCCACTTAATAAAATGAGATTAAGCTAGATCATTAAAAGATGCCTTTCCTTTTGAATGTTTTTAAAAATTTATAAACTATACAACTGCAAGTATATATATTTTAAAGAAATCGTGTTTAAAAATTTTGTTCATGAATAACCAGCCATACCATGTAATTCCATTTGATTAATTTACCTAAATAAAATTTTTTTTGGCTTTGAGAATGATAAAAATAGATATTGACTATGTATACATTTAAAATGAACTGAGTTCTCGAGATTCAGAGGGGTAGAGGCATGGGAGGGAGTGGATGATGGGAGGTGCTTGGTGGGTACAATGTGCATTGCTCCAATGATGGATGCACTGAAGGCCCTGACTTCACTACTATTGAATATATTAATATCAATGTAGCAAAATTACACTTGTACATCATGAATATATACAAATACAAAAAAAAAAGAAAAAAAAAGAAAAAAATGTTACTGCTTTCGTTAGAGTAACTAGATGTAACATTAATATGAACAATGGATGTAACTCTAATATTACCAAATGGTAAATGCAAAAAATTTTTGTCTCATTTTGTTTTGAACATTAAGCAAGATATAACTGTTGAATTAATAAGAAGAATAAAACTATTACTAATTATTAAATTTATGTGTACATTAGCCAACGAAGAGTAAGCTCCCATTTTTCATGTAGCAATGCTAAAGGAGAAGGGGCATTTGGGAACAGGTTCTTTTTTCCTTACAATAAAAGAGAAGACAAAGGATATATTAATATAAAGGCTGTGACTCAGCCTTGATGCCATGTTAGGTATACTGTATTCTGCTTGTTATCAGGGCACTGGACATTTGATTCATTCTCTCAATTTTCACAGCAATAGCTAAACCATATTTTTTACCAACATCTTTTCTCATATGCTAGAGGATGTTTAGACTTAGCATCCTGTTGTTGAATAAAGAGTGAAGACAGGGGAAAATGGAAGATACTGTTCTTTGTTCACTGCACCTCTGATAAAAATGACTTGCTTTCAGACACTGTATATTAATTCAATTTATACAAATGAGTAAGGTTGGAGAAGAAAGTGAGCTCTTTCTATTGCTTTAACAGTCCTTTTTAGGAGCTCAGTACCATGTCTAGGATTAAAGTTTAGCTAAAAATTGAATTCTGCTTTTCACCAAAAAGGAGTAACAGGGACACATTCATGCTTCTACCTTGAAACAATCAAAAGAATTGGGAAATTATAGGAAATAATGATTTTCATGCTACTGAACATTAGGCAACAAAAGATAATGCCCCTGAGAGTTGGAGGAAAAAGGTGTGTACTGTGTAATTGTCCCAGGTTATTGCCTTGAGAGTTTCCAGATTATGGCTCAGGGAGGGGAAAACCAGGAGAAACTTGATAGACTCACATGGTTGAGAAAGTCTGAACTGAGAGTCTGGGGAGACCAAAGAAGCAGAAGTTAGAGGGCAGAGTACTGAAGAGATGAGAATTGTACAGTGACACGGCTGTGGAGGTCTGCAGAGGGTCCTCATCAACTGTTCAGCAGAGTACTAGTCAGAGCATGCATGTGAAGAAACTACTCCAGGCTTGGGAAAGAACCACCTAACAGAACTAGAGGAAACATATTAAGTAAACCAAAGTTGTTAAATAATAATAATAAAAAGAACTGCAGGAAACAATACCAAGGCTTACACAAAGCCAGGAATATCCAAACTGGGAAACTTCATCATTCTCAGGGCAGTGGGTGGAGTATGCAGAAGAATAATTGACTCTAGAGTAAATACTGCTTTCATCCTACCTAACATACTTTAAAAGCAGGCACTGAAAGGATCAAGTAAATTCCAGATAACTTACCCATGCTCTAGAAGACAGTTCAAGTATATCTATAGGTACACAAATAAATCCAGCACCCAAAAGGGCAAAATTTACAAAGTTGGGAATATAATAAAATTTACCCAACATGATAAGAAGCATGAACATTTGATTCATAATGAAGTAAAATGTAAATCCATTAAAACTAAGCCGGAGCTACCATAGATGCTAGAACTAGCAGGGAAAACATTAAAATAATCATTATAACTGTATTCTATATGCTTAAAAAGCAAGATGAAAGATATATTCATTGAAGATATTTTTTAAAACCCCACAAATTAAACCTCTAGTTCTAAGATTGAAAATAAACTAAATAGGATTAATAGTAGATTAAGCATTATAGAAGAAAAGAATAGTGAATTTAAAGATGTAGCAATAAGACTATCTAAAATCAATCACATAGAGAAAAAAATTCAAGAAATAAAGAGACGAGCCATCAATTAACTGTGGAGCAACTTTAAATGGCCTTTTACACACATAACTAGACTCTAGACAGAGAGAATAGAAAGGGACAAAAAGAAACATTTCAAGAAACAATGGCCAACATTCTCCCAAATTTGATTTAACTGTAGATTTATAACTCCAAGAAACCCAGTGAACTGCAGCCCAAGAAATGTGAAGAAAACTATGGTAAATTATTATTAAATTCCTCAAGGTCTATGATAAAGGACAAAATTTAAAGGCAGTAAGTGAAAAAAGACACATTGCATACATACGATTAAATAAGAAGGTTACAGTAGATTTTTTGTTGGAACAATGCAAGTGACAGTGGGGTAAGCTTTTTAAGTTCAGAAAAACAAACTCAGTATATAGAATTCTATTCCCAGTAAAAATATCTTCCAAAAAAAGGTAAGATTTTCATAAATTAAAAATAAACTCAGAAGAAAATACTAAAAAATTTTGTCTCACAATTGAAATGTGCACAAATAAGGACCAATTAATAAGATATCAAATATTTACCTGTGTATAATGTCCACAAACTTTGGAACATGATACATTATCAAAATTATAATATGCAACTTCATTATACCAACTAGTAATGGCAGCTCTTGGTGTAAATTCCTTTATTCCACCTAGCCATATAGATTGTCCAACATATTGAAAATTTTTAACGCATGCATATGGTGTACCTAAACAGCTGTCATGCATGAATTGACACTTCTTTGCCCATGCTTGAGCCGTCTCCGCTAAATTTGCATCCCAACTCTGAAAGATAAAAATAATTTAATTGTGCTTACTTGTTTGTATCAAAATTAGTCTAATAACTGTTATCAATTACATTTTACTTAGATTTGTTATTTTATAAAATATAGTTTTTCTTTGGTATTTATTATGTTCATAGTTAGTCATTTCTTTTTAGTTCTGTTTCAGTAGCACTTATTTAATACCCACTCTGTGACAGTTCATGGTTATATTTCCAGTAATGAGCAGATGGCATGATCCATTAGAGACACTCAACAAATAAATCTGAATGTGATTAAAATATGTCAGAGTTCAAAGTCTAGTAATTCAGAATTTCATGTAAATTTATCATAAGTAAAGGATAAATATTTACTAATAATGAAAAACAGAAAAAAAAAACTTGGAATAGAAAGAGAGGAATTTCTTCAATTTGTTCAAGGGTACCTACAAAAATCCCAGAAAACCTCTCTATATAGGGGTGAAATATTATAGTAAAAGATTTCCCTTGAGATTGGGAAAGAAACAAGATGTCTGCCCTCTTTATTTCTATTTAACATTGTACAAAAGATTAATAATTGTAGTATAATACAATATATTAGCTATAATAAATACATCTGATAAAAGATATAAAATGTATAAAGATTGGAATCTATCATTTTTCACAGATGGCACTTCTTGATAGATACAAAATTCAAATGAATAAACAAAACCATAATAAATAAGTGAAATTATCAAAGTTGCCATATACAAGAAAAATGTATAAAAATTATTTCTATTTCCATATATATCTCTATAAATTAATAGCTTCAAAAATATCAAATATGTATAAATGATATACAAGATCTACATACCAAAAACTATAAAATATCACTGAAACAAATTTTAAAAGACTTAAATAAATGGACAGATATAAAATGTTCATGGACCAGAAGAATTAATATTGAAAAAAATACTGATCTTGATATTTAATTTATTTCTAATAAAAATCTAAGTGGCTTTTTTTGGTAGAAATTGATTATGAAATTTATATGGAAATGCAAAGGACCAAGTATAGCTAAGACAATTTTTTACAAGTAGAACAAAACTAGAGACTTTCTCTCTCTCTTTTTCTTTCTTTCTTTTTCTTTCTTCTTTCCCTTTCCTAGCTTTGGAATCAGGGTGATACTTGCTTTGTAGAATGAGTTAGAGAGGATTCCCTTCTTTTCAATCTTTTGGAACAGTTTCAGTAGGATTGGCACCAGTTCTTTGTATGTCTGGTAGAATCAGTTGTGAATTCATCTAGTCCTGGGCTTTTTCTAGCTGGGAGATTTTTTTTTTTTTTTTTTTTTTTACTAATAATTCAATCTGTTACTTATTGTTCTATTCAGGAACGCTATTTCTTCCTGGTTCAATGGAGGTTGTACGCTTCTAGGAATTCATCCATTTTTTCTAGGTTTTCTAGTTTATAAACATATAGCTGTTTATAATAGTCTCTGATGATCTTATGTATTTTTATGGTATCAGTTCCAATATCCCATTTCTCATTTCTGATTGTGTTTATTTGGATCTTTTTTATTATTTCCTTGGTTAGTCCTGCTAGCAGTTTATCAATTTTAGTTTATCTTTTCAAAGATTCAACTTTTCCTTTTGTTGATCCTTTGTACTGGGGTTTTATTTTTTAGGATGTGATCTCTATTTTATTTAGGTCTGCTCTTATCTTTATAATTTCTTTTCTTCTTCTAACTTTGGATTTGGTTTGTTCTTGTTTTTATCAATTTCTTGAGGTGCAATGTTAGGTTGTTAATTTGTGATTTTTCTACTATTTTGATGTTGGCATTTAATGCTATAACCGTCTCTCTTAACACTGTTTTTTCTGTATCCCATAAGTTTGATATATTTTGTTTTTATTTTCATTTATTTCAAAAAAATTTTAATTTCCATCTTTATTTCTTTATTGACCCAAGGATCATTTAGGAACATATTTAATTTCCATGTATTTGTATAATTTCTGAGGTTCCTCTCCATATTGATGTCTAGTTTTATTCCACCATTTTCTTAGAAGATACTTGATATAATTTCCATCTTTTAAAATTTGTTAAGACTTGCTTGTGACTTAAAATGTAGTCTATCTTGGAAAATGTTCTATATGCTGATGAAAAAATGTATATTCTGTATTGGTTGGATAGAATGTTCTATAAATGTCTGTTAAGTCTATTTGGTCTAAAGTTCAATTTAAGTCTAGTGTTTCTTTGTTGACTTTCTGTCTCAGTGATCTGTTTAAAGTCATGAGTGGTGTACTCAAGTCCCCAACTGTTATTGTGTTGCTATTTATCTCTTTCTTTAGGTCTTATAATATTCGTTTGTGGATCTGGATGCAACAATATTGAGTGCAAACATTTGTAATTAAAAACAACAATCTGAATATAAAAGTCTTATTCACTCAACAAAAATGAGGAAGAAATGATAGTAAATAAATGCAAAAGCTCTTAATTTAAAATAGTAAGAGAATCAGTAGATATCCTTTTATTCTTCACATTGGTAAAGACATTATCCAATGAGTGACTTTGGAAGCTCTTTTTATATTGATAATGGACAGAGAAGAACATTTTAGAGGGAGATGATAGGGGGCCACAGAAAACCATGGACAAGGGTGGTCCTAACACCTCTAATCCAAGAACTTTTCTAATCCTTAGCATTGTAGGTTTTCATAATATCTACCGTAAAGATTTCAGAATTGCTCTGAATCAATGATTACTATATGGCTCCCATTCTTCCACTTTCTGAATAGGAGTTTTTATTATAGTTGTTCTATCTTTGTACCACCATTGAATATTGGGCATGTAAGAACAGACATGATCTTTAGGTCAAGAGTATTCACAACCAACCTTTTTGGAGAGATTGTTCTATACCTCCCAGAGACATTAGTCTCTGATTCAGTAACTGGATATGATACTTTGTTGTGTTCTTTGGGGGAGGCCTTAAACATGTTTTTATGTATGAGAGGAAAGGAATAAAACAATACTTGAGAAGCATAAAAGCTGTTTCTCATAAGACTAATTCTGGTCAGTGGGATGTGGGTGGGTATGACATATCAGCTCCAGGTCTGATCATAAAAGCTCCTGCACAACCCTCTAGCTTACTTAATGGTGATTCAGTAGAGCATATGTTGGCATGGAAGAACTAAGGTGTTAACAGCCTGAGGCACTGCCTGAGAAAGAGGTGATATGGAGAATGGTCCCATCAGTATTGGACTGTGTAAGTGAGATACTAAATGTATATTGTTTAAAGCCCTTGAGATTTTAAGATTTGTTAATACAGCATAGTTTATCATTTTCTGACAGATATAGAAATTGACATGAGAAATGCCTCGTTTTCCTAGATGATTCAGTAGTAGAAGACAGGAGAAGCTCCTGTTGAAGACTCAGCCAAGGGTAAGTACTTCTGCTTTTGGCCAAGATGAAGTAATAGGACCAGATTTATCTTCTCGCTTGAAACAAAGAAGCAAACAAAACCCCAAATATATGAAAAAAGCAGTTGCCAAGACATAGGATGTCTGGCAACGAAGAACAGTCATCCCTGGAAGGAAGGAAACAAAGATGGTGAGCCCTATGATTGCCTTAGCTTACTGCCTTGAGAGAATTTTCACACCATGAAGGAGTACCAAAAAAGAGAGAATTTCACAGGGAGAGAACTCCAGAGATGTCTGGAGAGTCCCCCTTAAGTATTTAGGAGAGTACTGATCAGTACATGCATGTGAGGAACCTAATCAAGGCCCTGAAGTAAAGAGGGACTGTTACCTAATGCTCACACAGTGCTAGGAATAGTGCTTCTTGTCACCATCCAGATTGAAAAACCCCGTAATCTTGGGAATTTTGTAAAGTACTGAGAAGGGTCTTGCCTTAGTAGTGGGCGATAATTATCCCTAGATTAAACATTGCTCTCATCCTGCCTAAAACAATCTTAAAAGTGAGATTCAAATGGGTCAAAATGCCCAGGAACATAAATGTATGACAGGGAAAAAGTCAAAAATATTTACAGAAACACAAAGATAACCATCACCCACCAAGGTAAAATTCACAGTATCTAGCATCTGATAACATATTATCTGTATGCAAAGATGCAAGAAAATACTTCCCAAAATGGTGATAAAAATCAGTCAAGGAAACTGATCCAGAACTGATGCAGAAAATAATGATAATAATAATAAAATGAAAAGAGCATTAATGAACTGTGTGACAACTTTAAGTGATATAATATACAAGTAATTTGAGTATTTAATCTTTGAATAATTGTAGGCCAAAATTTTTCATAAATCTGCAGTCCAAGAAGCTCTCAACAAACTCCTGGAAGTATGAACAATACTATGCCAGGTAACCTCATAATCAAATTGCTCAAAACCAAGGATAAAGAGACAGTTTTAAAAGCACCCAAAGAATAAATACATATTATTTACGTGGCAGCCGAAGATAAAGATCCAGCATATTTCTCATGATAAGCAATGTGTAAGAAGTTGAAAATAATGGAGCAATATTTTCCAGGTCTGAAAGAAAAAAGAATCAATCTAGAATTCTATACCCGGTGGTAATATTTTTTTTTTATTTCAGCATATTATGGGGGTACAAATGTTGAAGTTATGTATATTGCCCTTGCCGCCCCCCCCCCCGAGTCTGAGCTTCAAGCATGACCTTCCCCCAGATGGTGCACATCGCACTCATTATGTATGTATATACCCATCCCCTTCTCCCCGCTCCCGTCTGCCCCACACCCAATAAATGTTGTTCCTATGTGTCCACTTAGGTGTTGATCAGTGAAACCAATTTGCTGGTGAGTACATGTGGTGCCTGTCTATCCACTTTTGGGATACTTCACTTAGTAGAATGGGTTTCAGCTCCATCCAGGAAAATACAAGAGGTGCTGTATCACCATTGTTTCTTATAGCTGAATAGTACTCCATGGTATACATATACCACATTTTATTAATCCACTCATGTATTGATGGGCACTTGGGTTGTTTCCACAA
>CAUYRT010074892.1:0-44599 GCA_963574885.1 Lepilemur ruficaudatus
CAATTAATTTCTTTCTATGTTTTAGTAGAGACGGGGTCTCGCTCTTGCTCAGGCTGGCCTCGAACTCCTGACCTTGAGCAATCCACCCGCCTCGGCCTCCCAGAGTGCTAGGATTACAGGCGTGAGCCACCGCGCCCGGCCTGATTCTGGTACTTTTAAGCAAAGAATTGAAAGTGCTTTAGCACCTCTGATTCTTATGGGGACACTCCTCAGTTTTCTTTTCAGAAGTAAAGAAAAACCAAGGTTATGGTGACTTCAGGAAACTCCATTCTAATTAGAGCCTTTGGGAGAGGTACATGGGACCTCAGGAGACATGTGCTAGGGTTTCAGTGAGAGGCAGAGCTGGATCAAACGCAGGCCCCCTGAATCAGACCACCACGCCACGCTGTAGACTGAGGTTGTAATTCACAATCAGGGAATAATATTTGCGCTGCGTTTATTTTTTCACAGGAAGGTTTGTTTTACAAAAGGCCTTGACGCATAAGCTGTACTCCAGTTTATGCATGCCAGGAAGTTATGTAAGCACGTCGTTCTTTGCCAAAACTTGCTTTAAAATTTATGCTAGTGAAGCAAAAACACCACATCTATGTTTTAAAACTGTTTAATTGCTAATTCAAGTAAATATGATTTTTAATTATAACGTTGAGCTGAATCTGAAGTGAGAGACTTGTTCACTCCCAGCAGAGAAAAATACATCTAAATTTAAAGTTTAGTATTTGACTACCTGAAAGAGCAGTTGCCAAGAGCATGCCTTGCTAATTCATTCAATCTTTTGGCTAACAGTATGGTGTGTTTACAGGGTGGGACATTTGACACAGCCAGAAACATATAATCCTCTCAATTCAATTGTTGAAGCAACCGAGAATGTTTGCATATTGCCCACTGAGTTCTGAATGTTCTACTAGGCACCGTGTTTCAAAGGAACTTGGAACACAATCCTTGTCTTCCGAAACTTTACATGTGAATTGGGTTGGACTCTTGAGGAAGGCATAAGTCACTTCTGTGTAGTCTATTGGGTGCCTGACAATGCCAGGACAGTAGTGGGAAGAACTGGTAGGACCTCACGCTGGTTGCCTGGGCAACAGGAATTTTCATTCTCCTTAATGGAGGGAATCCAGCTCTGTGAGGGAATGAGGAACAAAAAGATGGGCAACTATATATGTGGGAAGAAGATAAATACTATAAACTAGTTTATGAGGTCTTGGGTGGTTATTGATTCCATAGAAATATGAACAATTTTAAGTGTAAAGAGGAGTGAGAGACAAGAAATAAATTGCTGGTGGAAGTAACTTTTGAGGAGATTGGCACGGAGGTCATGGGTGAGAGGGTACTCCTGGGACAGCTACCTCTAAATAGTCTCTTCCTACCTCTCAGCTGAAATCATTCCATATCAACCTTGGTAATGATTAAAGCACATTCTTTTATGGACAGGTACATGATGAGCTTATTATTGAGACAAATGTAGAAAAGTGTCCAAAAGGAATTAACATTTTTTAGCTTCATGAAGCTAAACAATATCGTTAACGTTTAGAGACAAACATCAGCCATATGGGCCTTGTTATAGTTTGGTCACTTTTTCCCAAATTACTGGCCTTTGGGCGTGTTGTTCCCTCACATGAAAGAATTTTGTCCCTTTCTTCAAAGGGCTGGCTCCAGCTCATCCTTCCCCCGGAGCTTAAATTTGCCTTCTCAGAGACGCCGTCAAGACCCCTTGTAGAAAGCTGAAAATTTCCTTTTCCTCCCACTTCTGCCCCACTTCCGCCCCATCCACCAACACAGCACAATGGTCAGTGCCTTAAGCATTTATCAAAAATTTAAGCAATATGTTTATAGGTTTATTTAATTTCTTGTTAAATGTGTCTCCTATCTGCTCTGTAGGGCGGAGAACACATCTGATTTGTTTCATCACTGTGCACCAAGTACCTAGCTCAGTGCTTGAGACAGAGTTGAAGTGAAAGAAAAAGCTTAATGAATGAACATGCTTCAAACATGATTTAAGTAATTAGAAGTCTAGATTTTTCTTTGAATCAGAAGCTGGATTATTTCCTTTAACATTCCTCTAGCTAGTTCCTGGTCATTTATTTATCCTTGGATTTATATCCAAGAACAAAGTTCGATGATGTTTTGCAGTTTCATTGACTAGAGATGAGAAATTTGCAAAAATGATCAATCTCCTGATCACTTCCTAGAACCAGGGTTTTCTGATGACACAAAAAGCTGTTCATATGGGTATATACACACCTAATGGGTGTGATGTGCACCATCTGGGGGATGGACACTCTTGAAGCTCTGACTTGGGTGGGGCAAAAGCAATATACGTAACCTAAACATTTGTACCCTCATAATATGCTTCAATTAAAAAAAATTTTTTTTTGAAAAGCTGTTCATAGACAGGTTTCCCAGGCAAGATGGAAGAGGGTCTTTCTGTTGACTATTTAGCCATGACAAGCTCAGAAAGCAAAGAAAGATTCTACAAAATTTCATAACAAATGTTAAATATATAAAATGTTACATATGCAACATTTGTAAAAATATAGTCTGTAAGAAGTTATGGGCATAAAATGGATTTCATTTTAAAAACTGTGATCTGAGTATATGAATGTGTTTATTCCTTCTTGGACTTATTTCTTTTGACATAACTATATTTGTACATAACTCTTGATACCCTTATTTACATGTTATTCAAAACGTGAGGCAAGAGACATAGAGGAATTAATTCATTTTATGTATTTTCCTTGATAAACTGTTTTTTTAATTGGCAGTTTGTCTTCATTAATTGGGTCCTGGGATGCTAGCCATAGACATTGCTAATGGATAGGAGGAATGTCTATAAATGAGTCCTAGGTGAAGATTTTATACATACATATATTTTTATACATATATATGTGTGCATGTGTATATATATTAATTCTTGTAAACTGACTGTAAAATGCTCTGAGAACTGCCATAACTAAACCTAGTTCATGATGAAGATAATTCACAAAAGAATTCTTTATACTTTCCAGCCGTTTGTTCTTTTTTTTTTTTAAACTGGGAATACTAAGCCTACATTGATGAACCTGTAACAGAAAACAGAACTTATACCCCTTAGGTTCAAGCCGCTTTGCATTGGGACATACTCATCATGTAAAAGTGGCTCATAATGACCTGGACATTTTGCAATCTACGCAGGCGGGACTGTCCAATCTACACCATGTTCTTATATTGAAATCCCCGATTTCTGCTCCGCCCACCCAGCCTCTTATTTTTCTCATGAAGCATTTTATATGTGTTTTAGGTACTTCAACACTTTATTCATAATCAAGAAAAGATCAAAATAAAACTACTCTTTTCAAAAAATATATCACTATGAAACATTTTGTAAAGTGTTTAGTTCTATTAAGAATTTTAACAGGTCATAGAGATATAGAGATATTCCAGTGCAGTTGTACCAAACCAAAAGTACTTTATACAAAATGGAGTCATTGCTAAATACTACACAGGGACTTAGGGACTTGTAATTCTACTTTATCAAACTGAACATTATGGTAAATACTACAATGTGATTCTAGCTGCACTTTTATATTTAAGTAGTGTGACGAAAAAGGCACATTTTCTGAAATATCAATCTTTTCTGACAAATAGCCTCACGCACCCTAATGCGGTGCATTTCAATTACATCATGTTATATAATGATGATTCTTAGAGTTAATCATTGGAAAAATGCTCTTCCCTTAAATAACCCTATTTCTTTCTTAATCTAATTGAGCAATGTGTGATGCAATGAGCTGATTTCAAAACCTAATCCAAGTTAATTTGTAACAAGTGTTTTTTTTAAACAATCACATACCAATAAAAAATAGTTACAAAGTATTAAATGGATATATTTAGGAAATGCAATTACCATATATCTTTATATGCTGTATCAGTTTTAACTAGTAGGAGCTAAAGACCTATTTCTATTCCAACATAGAAATCCAAGTATATGTGTTTTCATATATGTAATTACAGCCTTGTAAAATGTAAATTAAGTTTTAAAATCTTGCTGTTAAGCTCCCTGCTAATGCTCAGGTGCTCATAAGACTCTAAACGTTTAGAAAGGTGCATAAGCCTTTATAAAGCTTCTAAATCTTCACCAAATACTCCACTTCTGCTTGTATCTGTGAGATGGATCCATGATCTCAAAGGAGGGAACTGCAGAGAGTGGGGCTCCAGGTCACCAGCCCACAGGACAGCCCTCCTGCCACCGAGCATCTCAGAACGTCAGGACAGTACGAATGCTGAAACGCAAAAGGAGAGTTGTTCATGACTTATTCTCAAACAAGAATAATTTAAACAATTGCCCTTCGTATTTGTTATGGAAACTTTGGTAAATTCTACGAGTGGAAATCCTTTGGGCTTGACATCCTCACCAGTTAATTTTCTTTTTTTCTTTTTCTTTTTTATTTCAGCATATTATGAAGGTACAAATGTTTAGGTTACATGTATTGCCTTTGCCCCACCTGAATCAGGGCTTGAAATGTGCCCATCCCCTAGACAGTGTGCACCACACCCATTAGATGTGAACATACCTATCCTCTCCTCTCCCCTCCCACCTGCCTGACTCCCCATGAATGTTACTATTTTTTTTTTTTTTGAGACAGAGTCTCACTCTGTCACCCAGGCTAGAAAGCCATGGCATCAACCTAGCTCACAGCAACCTCAAACTCCTGGGCTCAAGCAATCCTTCTGCCTCAGCCTCCCGAGTAGCTGGGACTACAGGCATGCGCCACCATGCCCGGCTAATTTTTTCTATATATTTTTAGTTGGCCAATTAATTTCCCTCTATTTATAGTAGAGACGGGGTCTCATTCTTGTTCAGGCTGGTTTTGAACTCCTGACCTCTAGCGATCCACCTGCCTCGGCCTCCCAAAGTGCTAGGATCACAGGTGTGAGCCACCGCGCCCGGCCTATTCCCAGGTAACTTTGATCATAGGTGCTTTTTGTTATATTTCCTTACTTTAGAATCTCAACTCCATATAAGACGTGACTCCACTGTTCTCCATGCCAATTCTGCTTGAATTATCCGATTTATTGCTTTAATCCCCTTCTTCACTAGGATTGTGAATTTGCTCACTGCCAGCAGTATCAGTATCAGATGAGTCTGCTAACAGCTGAGCACATTTTAGGTTGGAGAAAATGCTCTGTGGTAGAGGCATCTTTCTAAGTTTAATAAGGGGACTATCAGACCTTTAGTATAGGTTAACCAAAGGCAGCAACCTTCCTAAAAATTTCAACTCTGTGATGTCTCTTCTAAATGTATGAAGCAATCTTTCTGAACTAAAGGTTCCTTAATTTCTTTGCAAAAAAACTATAATAAAAATTAAAAGTATTTTGATAATTGCAAGGTCTTAGTAAGGTCTTTGTGTGCTGGGTAATTTGTTTATCAAATATTGATTCAGCATATATTATTGATGGGTATACACATGGTGAATAAAAACTGACATGACCTCTTGGCCTTATGAAGCTCTAGTCTAGTGGGGGAGCCAGGCCATAACCAAAATTAACCACAAATAAATATAAAATGGCAACTGGATAATGAGGGAGAGGTACACATACTAGCAGTGGGCCACAAAGGTATATTTGAGGAAGCTATCACTGAGGTGACAGACAGTAAAAATTATTTTGTTAAAAGATAAAGAAGGAAAGGGAGATAGGTTAAGGTTCAAACTTGAATTGAAAAGGTAAGACTGAATCTTAGGGGAGAATATTCTTAAGAAAGCTTAATATTACTTTTAAAATATAAGTTATTAATATACTATACATATAATTGATTGTGGCACATAATCTGAAAGTGCCTATTTTGATTTTATTATTAAATATATGCTTTTAGTAAGAAAGGCCTTTTTCATTACCAAATTTGACAGAGACAACACTTTTGAGATCTTCAATGGAGTTGACATTTGGTTTATAAATGTTTATAAAATATAAAACCAGTATTAGCTCTGAGGCTAAAAATTATGCATAATTAACGGGTCTCATCAAAAGCTATTACTTCCTTTGAGGATTCTTCCTTTTCTGCTTCCAGTGTTTGAATTAAAGGGAATCCAGAGAATGTGACAGTAAGTAATTTATCTCCTTAGAGATGTTATAGATCCCTAGGGTGGGTATGGTGTGATATGAGGTGGTGGAGACAATGTGGGATCTGGGAACTGATACAACAGGTGGATCTTCAGCTCTGCCATTTACAAGCTATGTGACCTTCTGAGAGTAATTGTACTACCCCAAGTCCCAAATTCCTTGTCTTAAATAGGGTTTTGGTGTGAGGATTAAATGTGATAGTGTTTATAAAACACCTAAACACGTAACACTTGCTATAGATGTTAGACACATCATTATTCTAATAATACCCACATCTGATACCATATAGGATGTTAACTGAGTTTTAAGATTCAATTATTTGAGTTTTGTTCTACAGTTTTCAGATGCAAATCTTTGTTTATAATTATGTAAGCATCTTTCACTGTCTAAAATAAAATTTAATTAACCTACTTGAAAAAATATCATGATTCTTAAAACATTATTCAAGGAAACAAGTTTTTTTTTTTTTTAAACTTACGCTTTACTAGCATCTGTATATTCATTTTATTCAAACTACATAATTTTTTGTGTAATTGTATCACTGAAAATATTATTGATTCTTTGAAAGACAATGTGCTCATAATATTAGAGACAGTCAAATTAAAGGTAAAATATTCAGGAATTGTATCCTCTTGAACTGCAGATTTGATACAATGAGCTTTGGTCTGCAATCTCCAATTAGATTTCTTTTAAATCTGTATTAATTAAAGGTTCACAAAAGTACATCAGTGTGTGATAAGGAAATACATTCTTTTCAGTGCACTCCAGTGGAACTAACTCAAAATACTAGAAAGACAGGTAAAAAGAATCATTTATACTATACAGCTGATGCAACTTTCCTGAAGGAAAAGTACTGTGGGTAGTTATATTACTCTGAAATCCTATAGTGTTTTCTAATTAAAACTCAAGTGCTAAGAACCACAAAAATAGAACAGAAAATATTGTTTATTTCAGATCAACTAGAATGAATAAAAAATATTATCAGTGGTTGTTTTTTGGTTTTTTTGGTGGTGGTGGTGGTTTGATTATGGACTCGAGAAGTAGATTTAAAATGAAGACTGAAGACAACTGCTATTTAAATCCTCAATTGCTCTGCCAGACCCTCCTGTGAAAACCATGGTCATTTATTCTTGGAATTCCAATTCACAGTTTTTCTAAGCTCTTTAGAATGTGACATGCTTGCTTCACCACTTTACTTAGCTCTTATGTCTCTCAAGTATTTTATTCTGGATGTTTCAGAATACATACAAAGGAGATTTTTTACATAGTTCAGATTGATGAGAAAAGCAGCAATCCCAGGATCAGCAAAGAGTGCTAATAAAATAATCAAAATCTCTGGTTAAAAACAAACAGGCAAGCAAAAACCCTTTCTAGCCACTTCTTCTTTGGTAGGACACTCTATTTACCTCCAAATTACTCCTCTAATTTTAAACAACTTGTCCAGTTAATTTCCTGTGTGTGATCACTGACTATAAGTGAGGTTCATTTTCTTATCTACATCATGTAGGTAATTAAAGGAAATTGAAAGTGGGTAGTGAAGCTTTTATGCAACTGGGATTGAAGCTGAATGGAGGGCAGAGAGGTCAGTGGAGTCCATTATATTTTTATGTGAGGGGCTGGTTTGTCTGCCCTATCCTTGTTTATTTAGTGTAGGCTGGCCAGACTACTAACTGCAAATCTGTGTCTTTGATTTGCCCAGCTGTCCTTGAATAAAGACATCTTCCCCTGCAAATGTTAAATGACAGTGATTGACAACCTATGATGAACTCTGCTTGTAACCCCCTGCTACTGTTTTTAGATTGCAAAATAAAAACAGAGTAAGGAAACATCTTTCATAATCACATCAAATGATCCCTGCTGTTCACTCAATACTTTTCACCTTGTTTCCCTTTTCATTATAAACCTCAATCTGTTCTACAAATGCCATAAACTCAGCTACTCCACATAAAGTAAAAAAATAAAAATAAAAAAAGTACAGCTACATTTACATTAAAAAGCTGCTACATTTTGCTTGCGTATTTGCACTGACTTTAGTTTATTAGGGATATACATTCTTACACAATGGTTTATTCACATCATCATGTCACATAACTTGCTTGTTCTTCTAAGAATCTGGCAAATCTATACTGTTGACATACGTCTTTTAGCAATTAGTTGGCACTTGGGTTTAGTTTGGACTCCAGTAGTTTTATTTTATATGTAAGTCTTACATATACTTGTGAATACCTTAAATACGTTGACTGTACAACTTTTCTTTTTAGATTTGTTGTAATAAGAAATTAATGATTAAATACTGATAATCTACTTTGACCTTTTTTTTACTGAAAGTATGTGAACGAATGAATGTTGTTTCAGTGTGCGTATCTTTATACATACATATATCTATCTATCTATCTATCTATTTTTTTCTTCCAGGTGCAGTAACTTTTAAGAGTCTATTTTACCTAAGCAGATTACCGTGAGGAGAGGAAAGACACAACCAGAATGGGTTCATGCTTAGTCTCATGTAAACGTTATGTAACAGTGAACTAATACTTCTCTGTCACTGCGCATATCACTGCCTACATTGAACTCACGAAATAGCAGATAAGAGGGCACTTGTACAGTGGGGATGGCAGTGGCTCAATGTGCGAGACCAAAGAAGCTTTATGCTATAACTTAATCTCTGTCATGGGAAAAGTAAAACTTATAAAGTTAATGAGTTCTAGACTTTAAGTAGCACTTGATTAATTTGTAACATTCTGAGGCGTTAAAACAAACCAAAATTGGTTTCTCACATTCCAGTGCTGTCTTTTGGCCACTGAAGCTTTAGAAAAAGCATTTCAGTAAATTTCCCTAATAGGAGCCCTGTTTAATTTCTGTGCCACTCTGAAGTATTAAATTGAGTGTTATGTATTTTTTATAATAATATTTGAAAAGTAATCTGTCATTTACCAAGTTAGGTCAGGATATATCAAGAGATTAAAAAATACGCCTTATATATTTATTACTTCACATTGACTTTTATTTGATCATTAATCTATTAAAAACTAAGTATAACTTTTTTCTATGTTATCAGATAAATATAATTCATATTATTTCTAACACTTATGATCTGTTGTTTTATTTATCTATTCAAACTGAATAAATCATATACAATCATATCAAACAAAATAAACCAAAAATAAAAGACTGTTATACAGTTTAAGGTATACTTGGAATGAAATTAACATTCCAAGTTAAAGATAAAAGTGAAAAAGGAACCCTAGGTTAGAAAACATTTATTGGAAAATGATAAAACTACAATCTAGTTAATTAAACAATAATAAATTGTTTTTTCCAATGTGCAATTTATTTCACTATAATAAGGTATCAAAATACTTTTATTATATGCAGATGGAAAAAATGTACATATTGATAGATATAATTTTAATTTCCTATAAAATCTATGTGTGTTCCTTTCAAGGCTTATGTGAGTATATGTGTCTTATTTGCTTCAATGTCTTAAACTTATGGACATATGTTTGGCCTTCAACCAATTAGGGCAAGTGCAGAATCATTTGCCAAAAATAAATATGAACAAGAAGTAATACTTTAGTCTTTCCATTGTAAGGACCACCTGGTTGACAGCTGGATTTTAAGGGATCTTACAATAGTGGGTACCAGCAGGTCTGTTGTACTTAAAATAATTTCAGTGGTAAGAATTCCATCAGGAACTTCTATTTTCCAGGATTTATAGCTAAGTCCTTAAAAAATTGCTCTTTGATGAAACTTGAAAAAAATTTCTCAGTTTTCAAGATATAATGAAAATGCCTTATAACTTAACCATGTTTAGATATTTTTTCCTTTCGGATATAACAATACCAAGGCAATCAGGTTTGAGTTCTAAAAGTGGATACTGAGATTAACCACAATATATAGTAATCGTGTAAGGTTCAATATCATTCTCTATAATCTATATTTAAAAACTAAACAAACTTTTTTCTTATCACCTTGCTTCTGCCTTTAAAACTTAACATATTTATTACAGGCGACTTTCTTTATAATTGCATTTCTATAGGCTATGAGAATATGTCAAACATAAAACAAAAACATTAAAACTCAAAGTGGAAAGGATTAAAGCATACCATTAGAACACTTCTAACCTAATATTTACTGAATATTCTTGTTCTAGGACTTAAGAAATATATATACAAAAAGTTAAATAAATCTAAAAGTGAAATATCAAAACAGGCCAATATATAAGAAATATCACAAGATAATACAAGAACAATTGCTAAATGAACGAAGCAAACACTGGTGCTATGAATTTAGAAAAGGTAATAATCACTGAGGCTGAATTAAGGAATATTTTAAGAGGGAGTCAAGCCAAGGTGGATGGATGGATGTCACACACATTGTCAAGCAAAGTTGTGAAGCTGGATATATACAACATAGTGTTTTAAGGTGAGAACAAGAAGGTTAATCAGGAGAAAGGGGAGGAAGTAATTTGTAAGAGTTTAAAGGAAGGTACAGGTAAAAAAAGTAAGACCGTAGAGGGCCTTGAAAGTCAGGTTAAGAAAATAATGCTTTATTATGTACATAATTTAAGATTGTGAAGGAGAAAAATCATGCAAATGGTGTTTTAAGACAGATTAGTTGGCAGGGGTGAGTCGGGTGGATTAAATAGGAAAGAGAAACTAAAGTTCTCACTCATGAGACTGTTTAGCACAATTGTTTCGGAATGGTGTGATAAGAACCCAGGCAGACGTTTGAAGAGTGAACAATTTTTTTTTTTAAACAGAGAAATTTTAAAATAAAATTATAAAGGAAGGACTGAATGAACTTGGTAATTGGTTTAATATGTGGAATTGGGAAGGGGAGAAGGAGAAATCAAAGATCACTCCAAAAAATCACCTTGGAGATAGGAAAGACTATGAATACAACTGTCAGATAAGATAATGACAGGAATCCTCAGTCTTCTGGGCATGATAACAAGATTTTAGACATTCACAGAGAAACAAAGAAGTGGGAATGTCTAATGAGCAAGCAGAAATGTGGAACTAGAGTTCACAAGACAGGTCAGAACAAGAGACTATGCTATGTGATCTATATTTAAAGGCAATATTTTAAACTATAATGATTGTGGTATGACCTGGGAAAAGCAGATAACTAAGAAACGGGATTTGTATTAATAGAACAACTAGAGGTAGGCACAGGAAAAGGAGCATAAGAAATAGAACTGGATATGATATGAGAGTACATTTTTAAGGATAAAGAGAGTATCAAGAAGTATCCAATGTCAAATACTATAAAAAGATCAGAGAATAAGCATCATGAAAGACTATAGCACTGGTAATTAGGGGAATTAATTACTCTCTAAAAGTTTTGGACACTTGTAATCCAGAACACAGTTAAGAATGAATGGATGGGCTGGGTGCGGTGGCTCATGCCTGTAATTCTAGCACTCTAGGAGGCCGGGAGGCGGGTGGATCGCTCAAGGTCAGAAGTTCAAGACCAGCCTGAGCAAGAGCGAGACCCCGTCTCTACTATAAACAGAAAGAAATTAATTGGCCAACTAAAAATATATAGAAAAAATTAGCTGGGCATGGTGGTGCATGCCTGTAGTCCCAGCTACTCGGGAGGCTGAGGCAGAAGGATTGCTGGAGCCCAGGAGTTTGAGGTTGCTGTGAGCTAGGCTGATGCCATGGCACTCACTCTAGCCCGGGCAGCAGAGTGAGAATCTGTCTAAAAAAAAAAAAAAAAAAAGAATGAATGGATGGAAAAAAAAAATAAAAACAGTGGATTGAGATCTCATTTTTAAAAACAATTTGGCAGCGAATGGGAAAAATGAAACAATATAGTAATTTGAGGTAGACAATAAAATCAAATAACCCACCTCCCAAATTAGAGGTGGGTTATACATGTTTGAAAGTGTACTTCTTTTTTTTAAAAAAATGTATTACATTGTGTTTATTCATTAGTTGATGGACATCTGGGTTGTTTCCACTTTTTGGGTAATATGAATAAATCTGCTATGAACATTTGTGTATAAGTTTTTATTTGAACACATTTCAATCCCTTTGAATATACACCTAGGAGTGAAAGTGGTGTGTCATACGATAACTCTGCTTAACATTTTGAAGAACAGCCACACTATTTTCCAAAGCAGATGCACCATTTACATTCCCACCAGCAATGCATGAGGGTTCCAATTTCTTCACATCCTCATCAACACGTGGTACTGTCTGCCTTTTTATTTCTATCCTAGCGGATGTGAAGTGGTATCTCATTGTGGTTTTCATTTGCATTTTCCTATTAATAATGTTGAACATTTTTTATGTACTTATTGGCCATTTGTATATCTTTGGAGAAATGTTATTCAGATTTTTTGCCCATTTTTAAATTGAGTTATTTGTCTTTTAATTATGGAGATATAAAAGCTTTTTTATATATTCTGGATACAAGTTCTTTATCATATATATGATTTGCAAACATTTTTTCCATTCTCTGGGTTATCTTTTCACTTTCTTAATGGTACTATTTGCAGTAAAAGAGCTTTTAATTTTTATGAAGTCCAAAGTATCTATTTTTATTTTTGTTGCTTGTGCTTTTGGTGTTGTAACCAAAAAGATATTGCCTAACCCAAGGTAATGAAAATTTATACCTGTTTCCTTCTACGAATACTTCTAAGAGTATTATAGTTTGAAATTTTACATTTAGGTCTATGGTCAATTTAGAGTTAATTTTTGTGTACGGTGTGAGAAAGGGCTCTAACTTTATTCTTTTGTATGTATATATCCAAATTATCTTGATACTTATTTGTTGAAAAGAACTGTTTTATTGTCTTGGCACACTTGTCTAAAATCAATTGACTATGGCTCTAGAGTTTATTTCTGGATTGTCAATCTATTTCATTGATCTATATATCTATCCTTATGCCACTATTACATTGTTTTGATTACTGTAGCTTTGTAGTAAGTTTTGAAATCAGGAAGTGTGAGTCCTCCAAATGTGCCCTTTTTTAGTATCACCATCTCAATTGCTGCAAAGTCTTATTTTGATAGGAATTTTGTTAAGTCTATAGATGAATATGAAACATATTACTATCTTAACGACATTAAGTCTTCTGAACCGTGGATGTGGAATATCTATCCATTTATTTAGATCTTCCCTGTTCCAAATAAAGTCAGTCCCCTTAGCTTTCTTCTTAATGCCTGCTTCCATTCCTAGACAGAACTTCTGCGTCACTATACAGAAGAAGCTAGGGGTAGGATCAGTGGCTCACTTCTTTAAGAGTGATAACTTTGTTGTATGAGTGGGGGGCTCTTGGCAGGGACAGTGGCTCCTGGTCTTCTCTGCTTGTCTCTCCAGAATGAAGCTCTACCCTTTAATGAGCTAGGGTGTGGGTGATCAGCTCCAGTATTTTTGGTCTACCACATCTGGAGTAAAGCTTCCACCATATGAGTGGGGGCAGGGTGGGAAAAGGGAGACTGGTAATCTTGGCCAACATTGCTGGGATTATAGCTTCTGCAATACAGAGTTTGGGGGTGATGTGTGAGAGAAATGCTGGCTGCCTGCTTATCCTGGGATGAAAACATTAGTCAGTCTGGAGAGGTAGCCCTATATTCTTGACTGCAAATGCCTCTCATCACCTTGAGATAGAAGGGAGGGGTGTGAAAGATTGTGGTTCAAAGCCATAGATTTTCATTTTTCTTACTGAGATTTAGTACATTTTCTTGAATAGGTATTTCTCCATTTGCTGCCCTTGGGAGAACTTTCAGAGAGTTTTAGTGGTTGACTTTTTTATAACTTTCTAGCAGTTAGAAGAGTTTCTCTGTGGAGAGGGTCTGCTGTGCTCCTCACACTGCCATTCAACCTCTCTTTAGTACATTTGTACACTGCTACGATAAACCAAAATATACACCACACTTCCCTAAGATCCCCTCTCCCCTTTTTTTTATTGAATAGAAGAGAGGGATTATTGAGTATTTTCTCCTACTATGCAGACAATAAGGCGTACTTGAAAGTGTTCCTATTTTAAGATCAGACAGAACTAAGTTGAATGCTGATCCTGCCACTTACTAGGGGAGACTTTCTTAAATTTTCAGTGTCTCAGTTTTTTCATCTATAAAAGTGAATAATATATACTCCAAAGAGTCCTATTATATTCTGAGAAAAACATAAGATAACATATGTAGAACATAGTAACTGGTAGATTATACACATTTTTTTTATTTTGGGTAAAAATAGGTACTGCCTACCATCTGGAATTAAGACTATTTTTGGGGAGTTGGAGCAGATAATTTGATAATGAAAAGGACCTTCTTTTCAGTGCCTAGCATAGTCCTGTACATTGAGATGATTCATATAAATTTGCTGAATAAACAGATCACATGAAAAGCTTATTCTTCTTTTCCTAGGAAAAAAATCAATTGAATAATGGAACCAGTGCTAAGCAAAAAATGCTGTTTTGTTTCTTTTTTATATCTATACTGACCATTTTTAAAAATCATTTTATTTATAATTGATATATATTATCATTGCATAAATAATGTATTTATACATTCTCTTCAATGTGATGTAACAACAATATTTAAATAGTGCTTAACAGTTTGCCAAGTGCTTCAACAATATTATATATTAAAAAAATCAACTCTGTGAAGCAAGATAGTTATAATCATTTCTATTTTACCAGGAAAGAAATAAGCTCGGTGAGAATAAGATAGTTACTGTGATGGTAGTGTTGTAGTTGTACTAAATCAAAGTCACCTTCTTTCTGTTATGAGTTTTCATTATGTGAGTCTCTACAACTACAAAGTTGTGTAAGAAAGCAAGAACCATAACTACTCTTAAATATGCCAACCAATTAAAAATTAGTCATCAAGCATTCCTAACAATTTAACATTATCAGCTGTCCCTAGCCATCAGTCAACAACATTGTCAGTCTCTAATTGTATGAAATCAATTGAATAATATAATGCAAAGCAATAAAAAATGATTTCAAAGTGAAACTAAGATTTGTGGAAGAGATACCTTATATCATCAAATCAATGAAAGTGATGCTGGAGAAACTATTTGAATTACAAGCAAATCCAGTGGCATATAAGAATCAGGCAGAGTTAGGCTGATTAACCCTGAGAGAAAGTTTGCAATAGTAAGTGGCAGAATCAACATTCAACCCAATTCTGTCTGGTTCCAAAATTGGGGCACTTTCAAGTACATCTTATTGTCTTTATGAGCAAAATAGGAGAAAATACTCAATAATCCTTCTCTTCTTTTCAAAAAACCAATACTCTTTGGGAAGTGTGGTCCATAGTTTGGTTTATTATGATACTATAAGGAGAAAAATATATGCTACCAATGATACTATAAATGCTCTCAAAAACAAATGAAAGTAATATCAAAGTATTAAGGGAAGTTATTGGGAAAATTGATGATGTTCTGAAGTGTATTTTTAGAAAAAATGATTTTCTGTATGATTATGAGCTAAAAGTTAAACTCAAAGTGAATGCATTATAGCCTGCTTTGGTTAGGAAGAAAAATGTGGATATCCCAAAAATTTCTGAAAAATTCATATAAATATTCTAATTCTCTATTTGATTCATTAATATGTTGTTTAAAATTAAGGATTAATAAAATAATTGATTTGTTCTTTTGAAACAATGCTTATGTAGATAGAAGGTCAAATGCTGCTGCAGAATTAATCACATGATTTGCAAGCCGTATTTGAAAAAGACAATTTTGAAGAAGTCATGGTGCAATGTGTAAAATGAAGAAACTAGAGATTTGTGGGGTTTTTTGTTCCTTATTTAGGTTTGGTACAGCATTTAAAGATACCATAGTTTTCTTCTAAGTGGGACAGATAGCTGGCAGTAAGAGCCAGCTTATTTGGTATAGACTGAGGAAATGATTACTTAAATTTATTATCAAGCATTAATTACTACCTCAAAAGCAGATTTAACAAACTGCTTGAGGCTTCTACCTAATTCCTCAGTTATTTCTCTAGCCCCTCTGAGACTTGTTTCCTTTCATTCCATATTATGTCCTCTGGCTATTTCATCATGATTAGTAAGCCTTCGTGATGGTCACAAATCTTGCATTTTCGTAGGAGCTTCTTCTATGAAGTATTAATCTTTGAATTCTACTTAGTACTTTAAAAAATGTATATCCCCTCTTATCTCCTCTTAAACTAAAAAATGCTCTTGGTAAAACAAAATTTGGACTCAGTATTAACAAAAATTCAAAACTTAACTAAAAGACAGGTTTACTTCATTATGTGACTAAATCATGGGAAGGGCCAATTTTAAATAAACATACCAGAACATATGTATGTCATGTCATTCAAAATAAATGCCTGGGAGGTCATAAATGCATTTCAATGGGGCTTTCACTACTCAAAACATTTTGAAGCTCCTTTGTGGCAGTGCAGTCAGAATGACATTAGAAACTAAACATTATCTTGCAGCTATAACCGATTTTACAACCAAAAATTACATTGCCTAACTGAATCAACAAACTTATTCACTTGATTTGGCTTCAAATAACTTCCTGTCATTTTTTTTAAAACAAAAGTAAAAAAAAGGCACAAAACCAAAAACAACCATTCATTGATGGCATTTTGCTCAAAATAATCAAAACAATGTGCCACAGGGCCTAGAACGAGTTAATATTTTTGTGATAACGGAACCTAATAAAATAGCTTTTCAAGATAATAATCTTAAGGAGACAATAGTCATTGGGTGTATAAATTTTGTTATGTTTGTTAAAAATATCACCTAACTTTATTTTGAGGCCCATATTCATTGCTCAAAAGAGAAACATTCTGATAGATCACATATTAAGGTATGGGAAACAAGTGTCACAAGGAAATCATAAATTGGGAGAAAAATAAAACCATTAAAAATAGACTGGATGTACATTAAAAACCAAAAAAAACAAGTGCTAATCAGATAGCTAATGCCATGTCTTTCTGGTAATATATTAATACTTAGGTAAGTACTTTGGACATCTAACTCAGAGTCTGTTTAGTCAGAAAGTTTTAGCTTTAGTTCATGTTCGTAAAAATTAAATGTTTTAAGTTATTAACTCATAAAATTAATTACTTCCTAATATGTAGAGTTATCAATATTTTGGCTCCAGGGTAAACTTTAAAGAAGTTATACTTAAAGACAACAAAGAAAAATAGAGACTTTCAGTGCCAGATGTCGGGGAAGATCCCATTTGGATTTGAGCTACTTAAATTTGCAATCATGTATTTATACATCTAACAGAGCTTCTGTTTCCCCCAGAATCAGAAAATTAACTAGCTTTGTAGCATCTTCCTTGATCTGCCACCCGTGCCCTGAGGATTAGAGACTCCACCTGAGCTTGTTTTACAAGCATAACAGAAAAAATTAATCTCTGCTGGCAGCGCTCCCACTGGGATACTGATGAATAATGATATCCCTCTTTTGCTGCCCTCTCAGTCCACTAGAAAAGCCACTCTAACCCGGCAACGTGGAAACTGCTGAAACCATTCCAGCTGTGGATTAGCAGGCAGTCAAGCATCCATCTGCTCTGTGTGAATCAAGAGAAAGCAAACATGCATTCTTACGGCTAAAGTCATGCTCAAACCCCAAAACATCTTAGAGGAACACACATACACACACACACACACACACGTAGCAGGCAAGTACATACTGTAAACCCAATTCTTCAATTTAGTTTGCATTTCCTTGGTGCTTTAAATGTTGTTAAACAAAGTATGTACATCTTCAGGGGTTATAAAGTACAACTCTCAAGTTCGGTATTCACGTGGGGATGATTCACTAGATATGAAACTTTTAGAGTGCAATATGAGAATATATCAGGTATACACACACACACACACACACAGATTCTCAAATGTGACAACCAACTACTTGTTCTGTAAAGTAAGACTGTTTAATCTGTGCTGTGGCTTTATTTTATGGATTCTGATTATTTTACTGATGTAGTAGATATCTGTGGGTTTTGCGTTCTCTAAAAAGGAAAGAACCATTAACTTTTTGGCCTACAAGTAGCAAAGTTGCATTTATCAGGACTCTATCAGCTATATATTAATGAGCTCTCTAACACTTTAATATATCCATAATGTGATAATGACTGATGTTTAAAATGACAGCCTCAGGACTGTGAAAGATCTTTATGGGTCTTCTGCATCATCAAAGACACACACACACACACATATATATATATATGTATACACTAGCACAGTTCTAAATATATTTTGTTGCATTAAAATTCCTTGAATTCTGAAATCCATAAGATATATATGTGGAAACTTCATTAACAAAAATACTTTAAATAACCATCAAATAATATTCCTAGTCTATGTTTTTTTAAAAAAAACCCACCCTGCTTTTAAATTTTAGTCTGGCATAACCCATGTCACTTTGGTGTGGGTCTCAAGTGATAATGTATTCATCATTCTCTGATTTTAGTTGCATTCACTCATTATTTTAATGTCTTAACTGAATCTTTCCTCTTTCTTTCTCTCTTCTTCCTCCTTCACTGATTAAAGAAGTAAAAGTAGTTCAAGGTCACAACCCTTTCTACGCAAAAGCAAAGCAACACTGTCAGCTTAGGCACTGGTTCTGCAAGACCGTTTTATTTGTTCATCTATCAAAAGAAGATGACACCTGTTTGGCATTTATCTTACAACTTTTATGACACTGCTTAATAAATAACCGAAAATACCTACAAAGATGGTACAAAGGACTTAAATCTAATAAGTTGCAGCAAGTATACATAGAAGAATTCTCTGTTACTAACAGAAATGCTGAGGTTTTAAAACTGAGATTACAGTGCTTCTGCCAAACTGCATTATTCTTCTGAGTTACATACAAAATAATACATAGAATATTAAAAAGTATAAACTTCTATGTATCTGAGGCGAATGACATTTGGAAACCCCTCCTACCCTTAATTTTTTTAAAGCAAAGTGAGTTCTAACTTTCTGAAATAATCAAATTTCTGAGACATGCTTATATTCCATTGAATTGTCAGATGGAAAACATTGGAAAGTGGAATCCTTTTTCAGGAGAATGTATGTTAAAATAAAATGTAGATGGTATAATACTACTGTAATAAAAAAGACCATTTTTATACATTTTGATAATAACAAAATTTTTCAGAGTATATCTAAGTATGAGAAGGGGGCACATGCATTTCTCTGGGTTTAGAAATAAAAAGATATTCAGCTTATAAGGCATCACGGAAGAAGAAATTCCTCTAGGCTTCTGCTATGAATATTATGAGCCAGCATAAAAATATTCATTTTAGTCCTTCTCATGGTGGGAAGACTACATTTTGCTAAGAATTATTAATCACTACTTAAATCTTTTTCTTGAAAGAGCTTTTCCAAACTATTCAGTTACTATCATCTACTGTCTGACAAGGCAAGCATAAATATTTTAATACTAGAGTATGCATTTCCAGCTATGAAAAAAAAAACCAAAACAAAACCCACATTTTCCCACTGATTTCCTTTCAGAAACTTAAGTTTGTTTATTCTGAAAGAGAGAAACTGGTGCCTTTAAAAAAGTTTTCTAGTTTTTTATTTTTTATTTATTTTTTTATTATAAATAATGCCGTGATGAACATTTGTGCACATATATCTTGACAATACACTATTTTGTTAGGATAGATTCCTACCAGTAGAATGACAACACCAAGAAGCAGAATTTTTTTAAAGCCTTTTAAAAAAAAACTTTGATAGATATTATCAAATTACTTTCTAGAAGGACTGGGTCAATGAAGATTATTTAGCAGTGTTTGAGAATATCCAACTCACAGTGCTCTCATAAATGACTATTATCCTTTTTGAATTTCCAACAATTTAATAGGTTAAAGAGATTGCTATTCTTTGTCTCAAGTCATATTTTCTTGATCACTGAGAAGGCTGAGTTTTTTCTTTATATTTGTTAAAAATAAATTTCTTCTTCTGTAAGTTGTTATTTAATGCCCTCTTTTCATTTTACCACTGGAGTGTTAGTGGCTGTTTTTTCAATGTTATGATTTTAAAAAATAATTTTAAATATATTACCCTTTTGTCTATTATAATTATGACAAATATCAGTGCTTTTAAATTACATATCTAGACATGCAAATATTCTGTTTTTATGTAGGCAAATCTACCCATAGAATTTCCTTTTGGAATTCTTCAATCCTTGACACCTTTTGTGTTTCTTCCCTTCTCCCCCCTTTAAAAATTTAACACTATGCTTGGTTTTAATTCTTAATCTAACTCAAGTTTATTTAGTTACACACTATAAAATTAGAATCTAAATAGTATTTTTCCAAAAAGTTATACAACTCACCCAACAGTATTTGTAGAATTAAACCTTCCCTTAACCAATGATTTATGATGTTTCCTTTTTATCTGGTTAGTGTTTCACACAGATGATAAGTGAGATGGGTCTTTACCAATATGTACAAAGTGTCCTGGCAGTGGTGGGGAAGGAGGCATGCTTGGTGGATTAGCATGAGCTTTGTAAAGGAGTAAGAGAGAAGAGCAGTTGAAGACGGAGGCTGTTCTTACTCTATTTTATAATCCCATATGGCAGTCTAAGGCAGCGGTCCTCAACCTTTTTGGCACCAGGAACCGGTTTCATGGAAGACAAATTTTCCACAAACAGGGGAGCAGGGGAGGCGCAGCTCAGGCAGTGATGCGAGCCATGGGGGGCGGGGTGGCTGTAAATACAGATGAAGCTCGCCCACCGCTCACCTTATGCTATGTGGTGGGGCCCTGCTTCCTAAGTCAATTTTTCCAGGGACCGTGGACATGGGGAGTGGGGGATGGTGTGGGGGGTTTAGAGCGGGAAGGGGTGCGGCAGATTTCTGTGGCCCGATCCCTAGCAGGGGTTGGGGACCGCAGGTCTAAGGAATTTGAATTTATCTTACAAAGTTTTTTGAATAGAAGAGAATAATTGTATATGTCCTATATAGATATGATTTATATAAATTATAACACATCAACTATTAGAATTTACTGCCAATATTAAAATATTAACAAAAGCTAGCAACAACAGATATGAGTGATTATCATATAGTAGGTAATATACTAAGACTTTACACACATTATTTTATTTGATCTTCCCCTTTGTTTTATAGAGGAGCATGAAGCTTGGAGAGATTAGCCGAAGTCACATAGTTAGAAAACAGTACAGTTTTGCCTGTTTGACTCTAAAGCTCATGTTCTTTTTTTCTTAACATTCAAAATTTTTATTTTTTAAAGTGTTTCACTATAGAATATTTTAATTTATTTTTAACTTACATATAATAGTTGTACACATTTATGGAGTACATGTGTTTTTTTTCTTTTTTACCACATCCATACAATGTATAATGATCAAATCAGTGTAACTGGGATATCCATCACCTGAAACATTTTTCATTTCTTTGTACTGGGAACACTCTAAATATTCTCTTCTAGCTATTTTGAAATATACTATAAATTCTTAACTACAGTCACCCCACTGTGCTACTTCATTGTGCTAATGTCCTTCAGTTCCATCTATGTTTAAAGCCCATGATCTTTGTAACTTGACTTTCAGCATACTCCAGATGTGCTGGTACACTTTCAAGACTACTAATATCAAACTATAATTACTTCTTAGACATAAAGGTCATTCTTAAAGACATGGACCACATCTTAATTATCACTGTTCCTCTTACACCTAAAATCTGGTTAGTAGGTGCTAAATAAATACCCATTGAACGAACTGTTGAAGATGTGTGTTTAAGAATTATCTGTATATTAGTAATAGGTTTAGAACAAATAAGCTTCCAATTAAAAGAATATAAAAGACAACCAAGAGAAACTGTAACTAGTAAAGGAGGCCAAGAATAAGTTACAGTAGAGGAAAAAAAAGGTAGGAAGAGATTAGAAAAGTGCCGTATCTGTGTAAGAGACTGAATGAACATTTAGCTCTTCATTAAAAACTAAAATGAAGTAATACTTTGTACTTTGTGTAAAAAATGCTTATTTTTGAAAATCTATGTTTTGCAAACACCTAGACTTTAAACATGGTTCCTTGCCTCCCAGTATCATATTTAATAATGTAATATTTTCCTAATTATTCAGGATGAGAAATTACTAAATATCACAGCTCAACTTAGAGTTGGCATTACTAAAGAACTAGATTAAAATGACCAGAGCTTTAATTGCAATTGAATTAAGAGAATTTTTCAAATTGGCCTAATAAAATGGCCAATTTGATTTGCCTCATTTTTCTCTCAGCCAGGTTCCCAATGGCTTCCTGAATGGTTTGCAGATTACTGCTTACTCCCAAAAGAAAGAACATTTTTCTTACTAATATAGCTTCCTCATAGCTTTCAAGCCCAAGATCCTAATTCAAAGAAGTGCTAATCCATTTAAAAAGCATCTCAGTGAAGGAGTAATCACCCAGCCATAATCACTATTACTAATCATAATTACTTTATGATTTCTTCTAATTACTAAGTGGTTTTTAACAAATATAAATAGATGAGCACTCTTAGAGGAGCAGAGACATTGGTCTGGAAGCCAGGGTAATGTCTCATTAAAGAATCTCGGTGCTTTTTTATTTGGAGGTAGGATGATGTGGCAGTGGAGAATCATTACTTTTACAGACTTTGTCACTCCCTTGTGGTGCTATAAAACCCAGAGCCACGGCCTTTCAGAAAATATTAACCCAGGAGAGAGGAAGAAGGGGACAAAGGGAGTCGGACAAAGCAATTTAAGAGAGAAAACTCACAAGATGTCACAGGGATGGGGGTTTGGCGGGTGGGTATGGGTGGGAGGCTTGGGGGGTGGGGGTTGGGGGGTAAGTAAGTGAGATGATTGATATCCTAATTTGTTTCACTACAGTAACCATTTTACTATATATATGTATCTCATAGCATCATATCACATACCTTAAATGTACAAAATAATATTTATTTAAAAAAAAAAGAAATGTCACTTAAGAGCAAAGATTACTTGGGAGCATAAGAGATACATGACCCTGTACTTTTCTTTATTCCTCCAAGCTACTAATGATGAAATAAAAAGTTTCTTAGTCCAATAAGGCCACTCTTCTGATAGTCAGAGACAGACTAAGTGTTCTCAACCCCTAAAAAAGTAAAGGTGTCTAGAGTAAAGCAGCTTTGAGTGCAAAAGCAAAAAATAAACAATAAACCTAAACCAAAACAAAAAAACCTATCTAGAATGAGGTCAGATATGTTCTAACACATATCCCTTAAATTTGTGTGATTTATAAGCATTTACATATTAATTATCTAATTACCTTATTAGATACATTAACCCTGTGAAAATAAATAGGGCAGGTATGACTGCACATCTTTTAATGAATAAGAAAACTGAGGCTTAGAGAGATTAAATGAAGAGGTTAAAATGGTCACGCTAAGATTTGAACCATATTTCCACTCCACTATGGCCACCTCAATCTATGAATCGCTTTTGCCTACACTTACAGGTCATTCTCCACCATCTTAGTTTCAGCTGATGATCTTGCCTTTAATTTACAAAAAAAACTAAAGCAAACGGAAGGAAATTTACTCATTATCTCACCACCCGATAGCGGCCTCCTTGAGTCTGTACTGTAAAACTTTTGTCTTCTGTTACAATGGGTTAAATTGTCTCTGCTTGTACCTAAGGCCAATTCTTCCATTTATGTATTTATGTATTGATTCTCATTTTCCTTTTGTCTTCTCAAGGACTTTTCTCCTTCCTGTATCCTTTTGTCCCTCTCTACAGGATCATTTCCATCACCATATAAATATACTGCAATATCTTTTAGGTTTTTGTCTCCACCACTCCACTAAAATTACTCACTAAAGACACCTAGGATCTCCAACTTATCTAAAGACACCTAGGATCTCTATCTTACCAAGTCAAATGATTAATCTCAGCTCTCATCTAACTCTATATCTCAACAGTCTAACTCAGTTAATCATCATCCCTTTCTTGAGATACTTTTTCTGGTTGGCTTCTAGGACAATGCACTCTCTCTTGGAAGTTTTTCTTCTTGCATATCTTTTCTCACTCTCAGTTTTCTTTGCTGACAAACCTCCTTCTCTCTCCATCCTCTATATGCTAGAGTTTCCAGAGCTCAACCTTCAGACCTTTCAACAATACTGACTACCCAGATGATCTTAAGCAACCCCATGCTTAGCAACTTTGAAAATCATCCATATGGCTGTCCAGTTCCCCCCTCCTCCAAGACAAACACACACCCTACTCTTTATCCAGTGTTGTTCACCTCAACAAACAGTATTCTTTTTCATTAAGTTATTTAGACCCAAACCTTGGCATCACCTTCATTTCTTTTCTTTCCTTATAATTAATCCATCATCAATTCCTATTGATTCTACCTTCCAAACATCCTGATTCTTGACCACTTCTCACCACTTCAACTTGCAACCACTCTATTCAAGCTACCATCTTCTTTCACCTGGACTTTCTGTAACAGCCAGTTCTCTACAAAGAAGCTAGAGTGGTCTTTTTCAGTATAAATAACACCACATCACTCATATGATCAAAATCCCTCCAATGGCTTTTCTGAACACTTAGGGATGAAATCTAAACTCCTTCCCATGGTCCTTGATGACCTTGCCCCTGCCTACCATGCCTTCCTTGTGCTCACTCCATGCTAAGCATACTGGCTTTCTGCTATTCCTTGAAACTGCCAAGTGACTCCTGCTTCCTTTGCCTTTGCTTTTCCCTCTGCCTGGAATTTCTTCCCCAAGGCTTTCTCATGAATTGTTGCTTCATGTTATTCAGTTCTCTGTTCAAATATCATCTCTTCTGAAAGGCTTTCCTTAATCATCCTAAACTATCCTATGAAGAACAGCCTCCTCTAATTATCTTCAGATTTTTACCTTAGTTTTTTCCTTCTGACTTACATCCACCTGAAATTATATTTCATGTTTGTTTTTCAACCCCACTGTAATTATAAAGTCCATGAGTACCACCATCAGCCTAGTTTTCTGTTATATCCCCCAATGCCTGGAACATAATATATGCTCAATAAATATTGGTATCAAATACAATAATAGCTAATATTTACTAAGCAGTATAAATGAGCAAAGGACTGTCCTAAACGCTTTACCTGTATGAACTAATTTAATCTTTCCAACAACCTCATGAAGTACTTATTACTATTTCCATGAGGAAACTATTTCCATTATTACTAAATACATGAGGAAACTGAGGCTCAGAGGTTAAAAAACTTTGTCCAAGACAGAGATTGGATTTGAACCTGTGCAGTCTAGGGATATACACAAATAGTGGTATCACAAAAGCCATAGTTCGGGAATCATTCTCCATCTGAACCATTGGCTCTTTTCTTTAAAAAGAAAGACTATAAAAAGAACTAGTCAGGAAGATTGATGAAATAAGAAACTGACTTGTAAGAAAAAAATCAGGAGAAATTTCTAAACGGACTATGCTATAGAGGTATATTCCCCCCTCCCCCCAATTCATGTTAAATCCTAACTCCCAACATGATAGCATTTGAACGTGGGGCCTTTAAGGGGGTGATTAGATCATGAGAGAAGAGCTCTCATGAGTGGAATTAGTACCCTTATAAAAGAGACTCCAGAGAGATCTCTTGCCCCTTCTGACACGTGAGGACACAGCTAGAAGATGGTCATCTGTGAACCAGGAAGCAGGCCCTAACCAGACACTGAATCTGCTGATGCCTTTATCTTAGACTTCATAGCTCTAGAACTGTATGAAATGTCTGTCATTAAAGCCACCCAATCTATGGTATTTTTGGTATAGCAGCTTGAAAGGACTAAGATAGACTAAATAATGACTAAGGTGTGAGGACTATTGGTGGTCTGACAACAACCAATGAGATAGGAGAACAATCTATTATTTATTAAGTATAAGGAAATATAGCCAAGAACAACAAACAAATTAAGAAATGGTAATTGTGCTGTTTTCATTAAAAAAGAAACTTATAAAGATTCAATAAAGCAAGGAGATGGCTAAACATAATGATTTGTTTTTAAACACACTAGAGATACACTTCACAATAATTTACAAAAAATGTATCCCAAATTGTGTTAATGCAGTTTTTTTAGTACATAGGAATTCTACTGCATTTGTCTATGTTGTTACATAAAGAAAAGGCCTAGCATGTTAGCTAACCTAAAAGGCTGTTTGTCCTTTAGTACCAAGGAGTATTTTCTATGATTATTTTTTCCTTTTAAGATTCCATGTTTCCACAATAACATAATATTCTAGGACTCTGCTTATACTAATTGGGGATTGAAGAGACTGTTAGAATGTTTAAGTTTTCTTTCACTCTATTACACAAAAATGATACTGAAACATACTCAGTTGGCTTTCAGTATTGGGAATGATCACACCTATTTACGTACTTGGCTGCTTTGTGAGGTTAAAAGGTAGGATGGTATGTTTTTTAGTCTAAACAGCATTTTGACATTTGTATGGAGAAGACATTTAGGACATGAACCATGAAAGTTATGAAACAGTTCTGATCACCATTATTAATGGAGGAACGAGCTAACATTGATCTCTGAATTGCTCCACCTGCTGGACCAGTGAGACCCTAACAATAATTTTAGAGGGCTTAAACTTTATAGGGATGAAATCAGAAAGGTTTTAAGCAGAAAACAATTGCTAGCATATGAAAATTAGATTTTAAAATGTTTTATTCAATATTAAAGTTTCTATTTATTTTGCACTTATTTTTAAAAGCTAAACAATGCTCTGCTTACTCAAAGTAGAGTGACAAATAGTTAAAATTTGGAGAAGAGATTTTATTCCCAGCAAAATAATACTCTCCAGTGTTATTTTTATTATAAAATAATTTTTATTTACCCAATGTTATGTATGTGTATCGACAATTTTAATTAATTTTGATATCATTAAGGTAAGCAGAGAGTTACTACCAATGATAGAAATATTTTCAAAAACAAATTAATAATGATTTCCTTTGCCAAATGTTTCATCTTAGGGTTCCCTGGAAAGGAAAACACCACGGAGTTGTATATGACTGAATTCATATGAAACCAACTGAGATTATATTTGTAATTTAAAAATGTCTAGATGGAGTCTCCCTTTGTAAATGCTCTTCTATGACCCCTAGGAGCTTGGTAATCCAATCTTGCTCATCAGCCAGGCTGGTAACTCTGACTTTTGGGGAGGACAATGTCAGCAACTGTTTTGCCGTGAATTCCGTAAGTAGGACTAAACATTTCCCATGCTTAGTCTAAGGTATATTGAGCAGGAATGGCACATAGAGGGAGACACAAGCCTATTCCTTCATGTTCCCTAGGCTTTTGGGGCTCTAATATAAATTTTCTTAAAAGATGTGGATCTGTCCTCTATTTTTTTGGTATTTCCCAAGTGTCCTGAGTATTGGATAGAAGAACAATTAGCAGATTTTAATAAATGTTGACAAGCTAAAAGTACTTTTTATTAATACTGACAGCTTAGGGAGAAAAAGTTGGGGGTATACCCTTTTTGTGTACCTTACTTTGTAAATTTAGATAAAAGGGCAAATAAGATGCAAAAAGAGAAAAAAAAGAAGAGTTCAAAACAGCAAAGGAAAAAGAGACAGGACATTTAAAAGGCTGCCTGAATACATGAATTCCAATTCCAACTTTGCTCTTTCCCTGTTGGGAGCTGAGTTTTTATATTATTTCTCCATATTAATTGTGTCATCTTGGTTAAGGCTGGATTATTTTTGGATTTTTTGAAAATAAGGAAGTTAAATTAGGTGATAATAGCAGAAATATACTTTGGTATCTAAACTCATTTCTTCATTAATTAAAACACATTTCTAAATCTAAACTCATTTCCTATTTAATCATAACTTTTAAAATTCTGGCAATAGACAGTTCTTACTCTGTGGGACAGTTTAGGAAACCAAAAGTAATTAAGGAAAACAAAGGAACAAAAATTTAAAATAAATTTCAGGTAGTATCACAAATACACTTTATGCTCATCAAAGCATAACAGCTTAAAAACCTATAATCTACTAAATCACGCATGGATCTGAGATTGAGGCCTTTTACCAAGAAAATATTTCACTTTTATCTGTGCTAAAGAAAGCCTGTAAGTGCAGAAAGCTGGGAGAAGCCAAGAAATAAAGGAGAACAAGAAAGGTCTCAAGGGAAAGAGACTAAGAGAAGTAGAAAGATACTTTGTTCAAGACATTTGCCATCTGTGCCTCTCCAAAAGATGCCAGGCAGCTCCCCGGCCTGAGGGTTAGCACAAACCTGGAAGATATCCCATTAGGTTTCCCCACTAGGAAGATAAAGAGTAGCAGATGGGATCCTGTGATTGTCAGGCGGTTATTTGGAAATGGAAGGCCATGAGGTTGGTGGTGTTCACTGTTACTCAGTTAACCTTTCCTTTCTTTCATTTTTCCTTTAATAAACTCTTTAATTTTAGATGCTGTGTCCCCTACCAATACTATTCATAACTGGCTTCTCCTTTTTATTTAGTTTTAAGTTTCTTTCGTTTAAGAAATTCTTACTAATTTTTCCAATTTCATGTTAGAAAAATATATTTTTGCCTTTTCTATCAAAAGATTTATAGGTGTGCCCCAAACATGACAAAATTAAACACAAAAAATGCTATAATACTGAAAATGTTCTATGTATGGGCAGACCAAAAAATCAGTGTGCTTTTAAAGAAAGCAGTACATACTCTGGTTTCTCTTCAGATCGCATAAATCTTTCACCTTTTAAAGAAAGCAGTACAAAGAACTCTAAAACCTGGAAATTTCTTGATATATAAAAATCTTACTGCTCTGGTACTTTTCAACAATTTGGAATTGTTCTATTTTACATTTATACATAAAACCCATTTTGTTAGTCAATATCCAAGACTTTCTGGGAAATTAAGACTTTCACAACTTTCCAATTGGGTATTTGATATAGAAATATAATTTCATGTTTCTGTGTAGTCACAAGAACCATAACAGCCAATTTTAGTAAATTTTATAAAAAATTTACTAAAAATTTAGAGACATAATACATTTGGGGCATATTTTGCTTTCTTTCAAAGTTATTAATACTACAATAAACATATTCTGAAAAATCTGTTCAAACAAATTTTCCCTAACTTTGAAAGCTTTTCATTTCTATTACTGTTTTAAAGTAGGGTACTTTCTAAAAGTCCACTGAACATATCAAATCATAATTCTGGTTTGCCACGATGACAGGCACTTTCTACTATAGATTTGGGCTTTCAGTGCCAACATCATTAAGAGATCATCATTAAGAGATTCTTCAAATTACTTTTAAAATGTCCTTTTCCCTCAGGATTTTCACTTATATCTAATTAGTCTACTTACTCCATGCCATGTAATCCCTGTTGCCAAAACTGCTAAATGCTTCAATAAGTAGGAGGAGGCCATCAATGGAGCAAGACAGATGTAATGTCACTGGTTAACAGTAGAGGTGTGAAGCAGCTGCCTTAATTATGAAGCTTATTAATTCATGGTGTTATAAAAAACTTGGCAAAGAGTCTTATAAAATACCTCACCTTTTCAAAATAGCATCAGATTGTTTAAAACTTAAAATATATGTCGTCAATAAAAAATGCTGAAATAATTATTTTGCTGGGAATTAATATCTACATTTAATACTCACGATTCTAGGCTACAAGGTCACACATAATTCTAAAAGTAACTCTGGCTCTTAATTTATTTTTTAGAAGTATATATTCATATTTCAATGCTTTAAAAAAATTTTTTTACAGCTGGAATGAGAAAGATAAATTATGTCCAGGAGAGGAAACAAGGTATAGAGGAAAGAATTCTAAAGAGCTACTTTTTATAGCACCTGAAACAACTTAATCTCATTGAAATTCAATTTCATTATATTAACATTTACCACGAACGGTTATTTACATGATGTATATAAAGTGCCTGGCATGTAGTAGGTGCTCAATAAAAAGTGGTTATTACTTTTTAATGTCTACATTAGAAAAATTTAAACAAATGGATTACTATTATAAAATAAGATTAGTAAAGATAAATAGTCTTAATAGAATTTTTGGTTTTATACTCAGAACAGGGTATTTTTACTGCCATTGTTAGAGCATCACACTAAGCTGATGACTTCAGATAGCAGCAAAACCCAAGTGTCTTTCATGGTTTATTACCATTGCCCATAGTTTTCATATGAATACACACATGTATACACATATAAATATACAGGCAATTTGTCAATAATGTTCACTATTTTATATTCTGCCCTTAGAAAGTGTCTCACACATTGCAGACACAAAATAAATATTTTTTTTTGGATGAATCAATATATAGTCTGTAGGTGAAATGGTGACCAATGGAATTTACCATGGAAAATTGGAGAGTAACATCTGAAGGATAAACCATCCAAGATATGCACACTTCCATATAGTCTTAAGATACCTCTTTAATTTTCTTTAGCTTAGCTCTATACTATTGCAAGAATTTAGTTTCATCTGTAAACTCAGAAATTGTTGCCTCTATTCTTCGATCAAAGAGGTGAACTACAGATATAATACTATTCTGAAAACTACCACACTGACCCCAACAATCCTACTAACAGAGAAAAAGAACATAAAAGACAGAATTCAGAAGATAAGGCACAAATGGACCTAATGTATGAAATTTTTACAAAATTTGACAATTTTCTGCTATGGAACACCATGAAAGGAATAAGCTTGCTGTGCCAAAAGCATATGGGGAAATGACCTGACTAAATGCTTTTTTCCCCCCCCGGGGGGAAAAAGGCCCTTTCTGGTAAATATTATATAGGAAATGAAATTGTAACCCTACATAAAAAGAAATTCTAATTCTTATTTCAAAAAAGTTGATAGTAATATACAAAATGACCAATAAAGGGTAAGAATTCCAATTCATTAAAAAAAGGAGAAAACAACCATATGGCTAAGTATGAGATTCTAAATGCTTATCTTTTCTAAAGGAAAGGTCTAAAAGGAGGTACCAATCATCACTTAGGAATTTATAAAATTAAGAGATCATCACTTAAAATTGTTTTGATGTTAATTGAAGGGAAATAATAGGTTTATATATTTTTAAATGTTTGGTGAGAGTGAATCAATGTTTAATATCCTTTTTATCAATCTATGATTACCACCTAGCTTATCTTCTCTGTATGAATAATAATCACATTGTAACATATTCAGAGGACCTCAAAGAAACATCTTAGTGAACACAATTTCTACACTGTCATTAATACCAAAAAATCCCCAAAAACAAAAAATAAAACTTCATTGACTGATAAAATTTAATTCCAGGAAATATAATAGTAAGTAAATTCAAAGTAATACTCAAAATAGGAGGTTTTCAGTTGTGATCTTATCAGGAATACTAAAATAATTAATAAATTCAAAAAATAAAGTTTAAAAATGACCATAGTTATAATGCTGAATTGTTCAAAAACATGTGACTTTAAAAGTATAACAAAAACAATGGTAATGAAAATAGGCTTTTTAAATGCTAATGTTATCCCCATTGCTTTTCTTTACCCTCTTGTGCTATTATCACCCTTATAGCTCTTAACTACTTCTTTCTCTTTTTAAAAGCACGTGGAGATTAATATGTGTTTTTGGAAGTGAGAGTAGGGAGGATCCTGAGGTTCTGTGAGTCAATTGGGAGTCTCTGATATGGTCACAAAAAACATTTGAAGAACACTTTTCAATGAGAAGAATGATTTCTAGAAATTATGCTGTAATTACATCATTACAATCTTGCTGTATTAGTATTTCTCTCGTATAGTTACACATAATGTTGGCTAGTGAACAGAGAATAATTCTAGACAAGAAATTAACAAAACAGTGGTTCCTGCATATCACCTTGTCAATGTGAATTCTACAATTCTTCATTCAAAATGAAGTCTCATTGAGATATTACAGACTGAGACACTATCTAGGAGAAGCTGACAGTTCCTTGGACTAAACACCATAGAAGAAAGAGATTATATCATTGTTGGTATGGAAATTATTACGAGGTAAATAAAATAATACCTATACAAATATACTGTTTTCCTGTTAGGAAGATACTAACTTCCTGTTAGGAAGTTCCTTTAGGAAGATACTCCTAAAATTACTGTTAGGAGTATCTTCTCTACCTTTCTTCCTATGTACTATATCCTTCTGGCCTTTTTTATTTTGCTTCATTGCTTTCAAGTGTAATAATTTACCACAAAACTTTGTGCTGGCACAGTAGTCAGGATATACATATATACTGATTGTTATCTTATCCTTCAGGTGTGTTGGTGTTTTTAAGAAAGTTAAGAACCGTTGGACTATTCTTTCTTTATGATTCTTCTCTTGTAAATTCACAGATTGTATGATAGTACACTTTGAGTTTTTCCTTCCTCTCCCATTGCTTTATCATTCTCAGTAAGCTTTGATAATCTCATTCACAATTTTCAATTTCTCAGTTTTTTTCCGAGAAACCAGTGTATAGATTTTGTGCTGAGCATAGGGCCAAGTACATTTTAGTGAGTTAGAAAATTTATGTTAATGAATTGATTCATCGATGGAAAAATAGGTGGATCCTGTATTAATTTATTTTCTATTGTTTCTTTATAGAAAAGAACAGAGGATTAAAGTATATGAGGCAGCTATCAAAAAATATTTTTCTTAGGCCGGGCACAGTGGCTCACGCCTGTAATCCTAGCACTCTGAGAGGCTGAGGCGGGCGGATCGCTCAAGGTCAGGAGTTCGAAGCCAGCCTAAGCAAGAGTGAGACCTCATCTCTACTATAAATAGAAAGAAATTAATTGGCCAACTAAAAATATATAGAAAAAATTAGCCGGGCACGGTGACGCATGCCTGTAGTCCTAGCTACTTGGGAGGCTGAGGCAGAAGGATTGCTTGAGCCCAGAAGTTTGAGGTTGCTGTGAGCTAGGCTGATGCCACGGCACTCACTCTAGCCCGGGCAGCACAGTGAGACTCTGTCTCAAAAAAAAAAAAAAAAAAGAAAAAGGCTTTCAAGCAAAATTCAAAGAGGCCATATATTTACGAACAGGATGATCATCTGGCTTGCTCAGGACAGCCCAACATATACCTACCATTCTAGCCTAAATATTAATAGTGCTCATCTCACTCTCAGAAGGATCCAAATTTGGATGATAAATTATGTGGTCACCTTATCTATGCAGAATTTAGTCCAGATAGGTTGCTTTGTAGTGAACTTGTCTAAAAGAGGGAAGGACTTCACAAACAAATTTCTGTTAAATTTCAAGAAGAATTGGATGGCAAAAATTTAAGATCTAAATTAAAAGAGAAGGTATGAAATATACAAAAATAGTCTCTTTATACTCAAAAACAATGCAATAACACCATAAAACTCACACTCAGAATTGAAAGCAATTCTTCAGTGCTGCATTCAGGTTTCAAACGGTCCTTGAACATTTTAACTGTTTGGTGCTTCAAGTAGTAATAGGAGGCAATTCGGCCATATGTGAGAGGTTCAATGCTCCGATTATCCTGTTCCAAAAGAAAGATAAAATGACATAAATAAAAAGTACAATGGAAATACATAATTTCATAAAACTAGTAATTTAAACTATGTTGCTACTGAAACAATTTTGTTAAAAATTTTGATATCATTAGGAGCAAAAACCCTACTGTTAAAAATCTGGGCAATCTTTTCAATTAGAATGTATATGACCAAGTCGTACCTCTCCAATTTCAATACAGTAGGAAAGTTCCAATTCAATCAGAGACTTCTCAATCAGATGGGATAGAAACTTGTTCACAGAATCATGGCTCACATCACCCAAATTGTAGTAGCTAGAAAGCAAGCAAGGTTATTATTTGTTTCAAGATATTTTCTACTAAAACTATCACCTTAGTTTCTCTGTCTGTCTCTGTCTGTCTGTCTGTCTGTCTCTCTCTCTCTCTCTCTCACACACAGACACACACACAGACACACACACACACACACACACACACACAAAATCCCCTTTTATTATAAAACCTATCCTCAGTAACTTCACAAAACTCACAGAGCTATTGAGTGGTGGATGAGTTCTTTCATAAAATTTAGTCAGTTATTGTTCCTCTAGTGTTTAAGGAATAAATGTCATCCTAATGACTAGAAGGGGCTGAAAATAAAGCATTCTAACTGAGCTGAAAACACACAGGTCCGGCTCCATACATTTACCAAGTAAAAAGGCTAAGGATACGCAATTCACCTGAATGTTCCTCCCTGTAACTCTGAGAGGTTCTTGGGAAATCCCTATGTTCACTAGGAATCTGTGTCTGGGAACAGATCCAAAGGGTGAGGGACTATGCTTACATTCATGGCAGTTCTCTAATTCCTACTGTGTGAACCCTGTACCCTGTCGGCATGGAGAATTTATATGCCCTGCCTCCCTTTTCCCCAACCCAATCAAAGAACAGGAGTGAAAAGTGGTCCTAGGGAACAGGTTCTCATCACTAAAACCTCACCAGGACAGTTTCACATCTGTATAGCACTAGGAAGGAAATATTTGTAGCCTGGGAAAAGGGTGCTAACAGTCTCAAATGGGAGAGGCCTAAAGGAAACCAGAACCTGAGAGTGATGGAGAACACTGTCAAGATGATGATTTTTGTGATTTGTTTTTTTTTTTCTTCAAAGGGTAGGACTTGGGGTCTGTAAATTAAAAAATTATTTAAAAATACACAAAGCAGGACTTAAATCATGTCAGGGTATATTTTTATTAGAAAGGACAGTTAGTACAAATGGCTAGGTATACCCAAATACAAGCATCTCTACTGAATAAGGATTAATAAGAGGCCACTGGAATTTATTTGAGAAAATAACTTTTCATAGAAAAGGAATAGTTAATTTAATTCTGTTCCGCAGAAAAATTATTTCTTTTCCTGGAAAAACTCTTGCCATGGACCAAAATAAGCAACCTTTTATCAATACAGAGAAAAGTACTGAACCCAGCACTGTCATTAATTTAAACAACATGCTCATAAGGCATATATAGAAGTAAAAACCAGAATTATTAACCATTAGAAAGTATTTCCTTTATCCTGGAAAATGGCTAAGCAGGAGTATTTAGTTAGAATAATGTCGTCTGCTTCAGAGGTGAAAATAAAAATTCTGACATTCAAAGCCCCATAAAAGAGACAAACACACAAAGCAATTCCAGATTATTAAAAATATTTTTTCATTTTTTCCAAGAAATGAAATTCATAAGTCAAACTTTCTGCAATGTAAGTGCTTACTTTATATTTCACATTCTTTTGGCTTGCTAAGCCTATAAAGTTTCTAATACTATTTTCAGCTGTCTGGATCAATATATGGTTGATAAAGTTACTTCTAAACTGAAAACATTAGTAAAAATGTGCCCAGGATTTTGTATAAGCAGTACCATTTGTAGAGCAACAAACTATTCTTTTTTTTCGTTTTCACTTTTTTACTGAATCTGCCTTGATCTTGGAACAAACTATCTTTTATGCAATTAAAATTACGCAAAGAAGGCATTTTGAAAATATTACTGTGAAATACAAAAAATTGAAATTCCATTTTAATCTATAATTAGGTCATTTGAAAAAAAATAACTCATAGATGCTGCTACTCATTACCACAAATCATTATCCTATAAATATAACTGGAATGTCAACTTTACCATTTTATGCTTTAATGAATAAATTTGGCACACTTACAAATGATATTTAAAAGCATCAATGGTAAAAACCTTTTTCTAAAAATTATAGATTCTTTTAAATATTTATTTATTGTTTTATTTCATTTTATTCACTGTATTTTGCTTTATTTTACTTACTGTATTTACAAGATATATTTCAATGGGCTAATATCTCCTAAAGTTTGTTTATTTAAGTCCATTGCGACTTTTTTTTAAGACTAATTTGTGGCTTTCATCCAGATAAAATACGGTCAGGGTAAATAAACATTTAAAATAAGCTATGAAACACAAAAAAATTATCTAAAATCATGTTTCTGAGACTATAGCAAATTAGTTAATAACTTCAATAAAATATTATTCATAATTTAACTTGCTAAAAATTAAAACATTTTGGGCAGAAAACATAAAAACTTTCATTGCTATTTATCTTAATATAGTTTTTTTCTAAATGTGCTCAATTTTTATTGACTTTCATAAAGAAGAAATACAAAATTCAATTCAAGTAATTGAATTTCATTGATCTTTACCAAATATGATTCTTTGCTAATATTTGTACTGAAGTTCTAAGGTCACTTAAAATACTGTGAAATTATTATAAAAATAAGATATTTTTATATCTTAATTGGATATAATTTGCAAGAAACTATAAAATAATAAAAGTAGATTGAATTTTTTTAGGTTACATACAATTTTGAAAGTTAATACATTCTGATATTTTTCTGTCAGTAAAGGATGGACTTTAGATTTATATGATTTGTATTACTAGCATAATTTGGCTTTCACTTCTATAAGTGATCTTTGAAGTTACTGCATAATTTCTAGCTTGAACAAATATAAGCATTTAGCTTAAAACATTACATATCATTCATTTCAATAATCATTTTACTAACTTGAAAAAGCATATAACAGCTAAGTAAAAAGGTCTGTTTTCATGTTGTACTCTCCACAGTACAAAATTTATAATTTATTGGTTATTTAAACAAATATTATACAACTGTTTAATTATGGATAAAGGATAAAATGTAGTTTCATGCTCACTGCATTGAATCATCAAGTCATTATCTTCTCCTTGCCATAAACAGACAGCCTACTTTTTTGTCAGCATGCTATTTCATTTATTTCACAGAGAAACCCAGTCTCACAATAATTGACTTGTCAGAAGCTCTAATTTATGAGACTGAGCTCTGTAAGATTTCTCTATATTTGACTCAACCTGCACACAAGCAGGGTTGAATATTTACAATGCTGTTAACAGGTGCTGAGTTGTTTAATGATTCTAATAGCCAGAAGCATACTGAGAAAGCCAGCGGGATCACAATTACAGGCTGTTTGAACACAACAATTACTAGTCCCCTGAGAGGTGTGAAAGTCAAAGGCAGTTTGATACTGACAGCATCTAGCACATGGGCTAGACAAGCTAACTTCTATTAGCAGTCCATTGGGGAAAAGTCATAACAAACCTCTCCCTATCATAAAAATTTACAAAGTTCATAAAATTTAAACAATCAAAAACTAGAACAACTTTTCAAAAATTATCTCTAAAAGATCCAAGGACAGACAAGAATACTACACATGAAATCTCAAGTTTTCCTTTTGCAACCTTAATACTGATGAAATTTCACTGGTTGAGAATGAAAGAGATTTTATAGTAATGTAAAACATAGATAAAGTTACACCAAATGGTTTGGATTTAATGTGAATAATGGCAGCCATTTCCTGTTTGGTTTATGTAAACCTGGCCAGATATCTTGCTGAGAAATTTTTCATCAGTATTGAAACGCTGCTGCTATAACTGTCAGTAGTGGGAAGTCATTTGTTACAGCACCATGTTTTTTTATGTTCAGATTATGCAGCAGTAATAATGACACAAATAATGAAAGTGGTTGCAGGGACAGCTGAAACTACCACACCATTTTTGCCCCAGAAATATTTAAAAGCTTTCTCAGGGGAAAAACAGAGAGTGAAACTGAACATACAAATTGAATCCAGAACTCAATTTGGAATATATTATATTTTATGAAAGCAGTACATGTGTTTATATACATTTGAACAAGCTTATGTAAGTATGTATGTCTCTGCACATACGTATCTATATATAATTATCTTTATATGCATATATATTTAATACATACATACACACAAAAGAATATAAACAGAAATATAGTGACCCACTCAGGCACAATGGTTGAAATTTTTGTCAATGCAAGTTTTACTTCTGGTGTGGTGCAGTGGGGGCTTTATAGTAGTATGATTAACTGAAGGGAATTGGGGAATCAGGTTCACATTTACTTATCTATATGTGACTACCTTAATAATGGTCTTCCTTTTTTATTATTAAATAAACCTCAGTCTCTTTGTTACACATACACGATAAGAGTACAGACATACCCCTCCTGTGCATGAAAATTCAAATCTCAATTTATGGCACTGGATGATAGAGAGTATTAAGAAAAAATTAAAACTGCACATAATATAATACAAGTCCTTCATTTGAGACATGATTTTAGCATTTTTAAAACTTTTACCAGATCTGAAAATAAGCAGGAAAAATGTTACCAGTTTTCTGAACTCCTGTGCCTTTGTTTGCTTCTAGCTTTGGAGAAAGGTGATTTTAACATAGACAATAATAAAAAGGTATAATAAAAGGCCAATCATAAGGATGTGAAGAAAAGGGGACCCTTGTACATTGTTGGTGGGAATGTAAATGAGTATAGCCGTGTTGGAAAACAATATGGAGGTTCCTCAAAAAACTAAAGGTATGACGACCATATGATCCACTTCTTGGTTTATATCCAAAGGAATTGAAATCAGTCTACACTCCCATGTTCACTGAAGCATTATTCACAATAGCCAAGGTATGAGAAACCTAAGTTGCATTGATGGATAGGATTTTAAAAATGTGGTATATATACACAATGGAATACTATTCAGACATAAAAATTAAGGAAATTCTGCATTTGCAACAACATAGATGAAACCAGAGCACATTATGCTAAGTGAAATAAGCTAGGTGCAGAAAGACAAATACTGTATGATCTCACTTATATGTAGAATCTGAAAAAGTCAAACTGGTAAAAGTAGAGAGTAGAATGTTGGTTAGCAGAGGCTGTACAGGTTTGGGGGCTGGTGTGGGAAAGGGGAAATGTTAGTCAAAGGGTACAAAGTTTCAGTTAGGAGGAGTAAGTTGTGGTGATCTATTTCATACCAAGGTGACTATAATTAAGAATGTTTTGTATTATTTCAAAATTACTAAAGAGTGGATTTTAAATGTTCTCACCATAATGTTAAGTATGTGAGGTGATACATATGTTAATTAGCCTAATTTGTTCATTTCACAATGTATACATGTATCAAAACATCACATCGTGCTCCATAAATATATAATTGTTTATTGATTAAAATTTTGTTTTAAACAAGAAAATTTGTGGTTACAAAGAAATCCCACATACAAATGTTTACAGCAACTTTACTCAAAAAAAAATAAATAAATAAAAGGAGCCAATCAGAAAGAAGGTTACAGAGCTTAACTATAGCCAACTAAGTAAAATATGTAAATTGTTAAAATTTACTTAGGCACATTTTTCCATTTTTATCTAGTTGTAAAGGTATAGATATTAAAACTGACACTTTGTTTTTAGGGAAGGCATCAAATTAAAGAAAGTGTCATACAATCAGAATTAGAATGGCCTGGTTTCCATAAAGAATTCATTTTTCAGCATAGCACTGAAAAGAGACGTGGACAGGGAATGTGGGCCAGATAACGAGCCCAGTGATGGAGAACGTGATGGAATCTCAGTGTTGCCTCTGCCACTTGGGAGCTGTGCTATTGTGCAAGTTGCTTAATCTCCCTGTGCTTCAATTCCTTCATCAAATGGGGATCACAACAGTACTAAATGAGTTAAGCTCTTGAAACAGCATCTCAAATACAGTAAGACACAACAAATATTATTAGTGCAGATTTTCATTTCCCACCTTATTAATTTCAATTTTTGTTTTTATAAATTCCTTTCCTGTATTTGTTTTACTATTCCTCTTCATCCAGTTTCTTGAGATGAATGCTTATTTTATTTTCAAGCATTCACATTTTCTTTTAGATCTTAAAAGATCTAAATATTCCTTGGAATTATGCTTTGGTTTAAATCCACAAGTTTTGTTTGTTACATATCACTTTCATTTTTCTGTATCTCTAGTCTGTATGGTTTGTTTTGATTTCACCTTTCACTAGAATAAAAGCTTTAAAATCCTAAGCAGTTAAATTTTTTTGTCATCCTTTTTATTGCTTATTTCTGGTTTTATTATATTATATGATGAGAATGTAGCCTTATGATCTGTATATTTTGAAATATATTGAGATGTTCTTTGTGGTCTAGATCATGATAAATTTTTAAAAATAAATTTTTCATGAGTGTATCCAAGTACTGCATATTCTTTTTTAGGGGCATATATAGAACGATACATACAATTAAAGGCTACTATTCAAACCCTATATTTGATGAAATACTTATCTCCTTGATGTGCTAAAATCTCCTAACATAGTGGAATTTAGCTGGACTTTTAGTTGGATTTTCATCAGTTTTTGCTTTATATATTTTGATGCTGTTTTTAGTTACCTAGAAATTTGTAAACTACTATAATTTCTTAGTGATGTGCTTGTTACCAATATGAACTATTCTTTGTTCTTAACTTTTTGCCTTGAATTTGGTTTTGTCTGATTTAATTCTGCAGCTTTCTCTTTGCTGTTACTCTTCACATCTTCTTTTAATCCTTGATTTTCAACTTTTCTATATTTATTTGATATTTTGCTTATAAATAATGTTTAAGTGAACTTAAAAAACTGAATTTGAGAATTTCTGTTTTACAACAGGAAGTTTAAATCATCTATAACATTTATTATTATAGGTGACCTGACTTATGACATGAATAGATCCTGCCTATCCTCTGCTGAAAACCCTGCAATGGTCCCCACTTCATACAGAATGAAAGTCAGAGTCCTTATCATAATCTGTAAGGTCCCTGTGACCTGTACCACCACCAGCCTTCCACATCTGTAACCTCTACTGCTACTCTCCCCCTTACACTCACTCGACTTTGGTCACACCTTGTTCTTACTGTTCCTTGAATATACTAGGCATGCCTGCCTTAGAACCTCTCCTGTTCCCTGAAATGTTATTCCCTAGCTATTCATGGGTCAATCTTTTTACTTCTTTCAAATTTTTGCTAAAATGTCAACACCTTTAATGAGGCCCACACTGACTATTTAAAAAATACAGTATTATAATCTTCTACCTCAATCCCCCACCTCCACCTCCTGCCTCTCCCAATCTTTCTTATCCTGTTTTTCTTTCTTTTTCAAAGCACTCATCACCGTCTAATACACTTCTAATTTTTTTTTTTCTTATTTTTTTAGAGACAGGGTCTTGCTCTGCCAGCCAGCCTGGGCTAAAGTGATCCTCCCACCTCAGCCTCCTCAGTAGCTAGGACTACAGGAGTGTGCCACCACGCCTAGTTCATTTTTAAAAATTTTTTTGTAGAGATGGGATCTTACTTGTTGCCCAGGCTGGTTTCAAACTCCTGACCTCAAGTGATCTTCCTGCCTTGGCCTTCCAAAGCACTGAGTGAGCTACTGTGCCCAGCCTTCATTTACTTTTAAATTTACTGTCTGTGCTGAAAGAATGTGAATGCTGCAACAGTGAAAATCTTTGTTTAGTTTACTAATCCATCTTCGAAATGGCTAGAATAGTGTCTGGAACATAGCAGGCACTCAGTAAGTGTTTATGGAATTAAGAAATATACATTTAACTTTTCAATGCTACACCTTATCATCTTAAGGAAATTTTATGATTTTTTGAGGCTAGGGGTCATTACTTACATTGCTACTACCATCTAATAGAAACTAATAAAATATACTTGCTAATCATACCTTTTTTTGAAAACAAATTACTGCTGCATCTATTCTGGATAGATTAACTCACATGGAACAGCTTAGGCATAGGCCTCTGCTTCAGAAAATAATGACAGTCTTAGTTTTAACATATCAAGGTATCTCAAAATATGTACAGGTGGCTACTAAAGGAAGTGGCGCATAACATATGAATGGTCAAGAGTGGATAAACTATTACTGTTGAAAATCAATTGAAGATGTATTTATTAATATCAACTGGACTTTTAAGACTGTTAAGAGCTTGGTTGGCTCTAAGGGCTGGGGAGGGTACTGCAGGGAGAAGAGTGACAGCAAAAGCACGAAAGTTAGAGGAAACTCTCACTTAGAGGCAGTGTGGGTTAACGTCTCCTATGTAGTCTAGCCCCTTTGGTGGTGGTAGTGGTGGTGGGAGATACCCAACACTCCTTTGGGACAGCAAAAGGACAGGGAAAGCAGCTGCCACATCTAATCAGTGTCCTCAGTCAATTCATTAAGACACTGTATCTCTGACTCCCAGTCCCAAAATTTCCTCCTAGGCAAAGATGGCCATCATATAAGTAGGGGAGGCAATATGAACTAAGGAATACATGTTTATTTACATGGACTATACCAACTACAACCATGTGTGCGCAGGAGACAATTCTAGATGCCAATACCTAAGAAGTTCCCTGGATCAGAGGCTCGGTATAATTTCTATAATTTATAGCTCAAGTATATATCTCCTTAAGATTCATCCTTTGTCCACTGTTATGAGCCTCCCCAAGCTTCTTGCTCTGCCTCTAACTACTACTGTTTATTATAGTTGCATGTCGATTTTCTCACCATAATATTATTAAATACGGGGCAGTTTGTAACCAGAGCAACAGGGAGTGATGCCTACTCTGTGGGACCCCTATTCTGATTGGTGTCTCCAACTGTGCTCCTGGCTCACCTCACTCTCATGATTGAAAAAAATATAAAGCCTGGGCAGTATCTTCCTCATTATCTGAATTTAAAGACTTACTGAATTCTATGTCTACTAAGTAAATCTCATCTAGTTCCCACCTCCTATACAATGCATTAAATTTCAAATCAATACTATCTGAAGTTGACAAATCAGGTTAGACTGGAGATAGACTAAAAGCATGTTAAGCCACTGGAGAACAAGAAGGGAGAGGAAAATTTAAACAGCAAATTTGGGGTTTGAAGTCTAGGTAAACAGAGCGATAATATTAACAAAGGTAAGGAAGTTAGAGGACAATTTTGATAGTTATATGATTAATTCAGCTTTTAGACATGTTAAGTCTGAAACGATGTTGGGAAGTCCATGTGGCAACATTCAGAAGTTTGGTGGAGAAATGAAGCTGCAGTTGATATGGAGCAGATGGGCAGAGTGGAGTAACATATTTTGGGGTCTTTAACATACAGGTGCTATTTTAAATATATTAATGGAAAGGATTTCTAGAGAAGAACCTCTTACTATTATACACGAAGAAGAGTACAATATCATTTCTGTAATATTCTTGCCCAGAAAGATATAACTTGAATTTAGTGATGAGGAAACTTCAAAGAAACTCATATTAAAGGACATTCTACAAAATAACTGGTCAGTACTCTTTAAATATGTCAAGATTACAACAGACAAAAAAAGACTGAGCAAATGTCACAGACTGGAGTGAAATAAAGAGAAAGAACAACTAAATGCAATGCAAGATACAAAACTGGATGCTGGAGAGAAAACCAACATTAGTGGGACAACTGATGAAATCTGAAAAAAGCCTGTGGAATTAACAGTATTGTATAAACATCAATTTTCTGATTTTTTAAATTATACATGGACATGTAAGATGTTAACACAGGAAGCTGGGTGAAGGGTATATGGTGCCTCTCTGTACTATTTTTGTAACTTTTTTCTCAAATCCTATTAAAATGAAAAGTTAAAAAGGAGATGTACAACCAAAGGGCAATGTATCTGTGGCAAGGAACTGTAATTTGCTAAAGTATTCAACTGGCCTCAGAATTATTTCTGTATTAATTAGACAAACTAACTGAAATGATTAGGTTCTTAGTCTCTAAACTAGACTCCTTGGGATGTTATAGATCAATAAAGCAGCAGGCAGAGAGTAAGGATAACAGTTCACTAATTGACATTAATTATGTTTTTCATAATTAATATAGAACTAGAATGCATTTAATTCATTTATTTAATTCTCAGTATGATCCAGTGAAGGAGGTAGGCTATTACTCCGTTTCCAGATAAAGGAAGTCTAGCTCTGAGAGGTGAAGTTACTGAAGGTCACCAGTTAGTAAAGGATAGTGCTGAAACAAGAATCAGTGTTTTGATACTAAGCTCGAAGCTCTTTCCATCACTTTAAATGTCTCGATTCTTATGTTATAGGAATGATAAACACATATACAGTTGCCCACCCTCCAAAAAAACAACCGTTCTAGATTACAAATCAGAAAACCTGGGTTTTTAAGATCTGGCTTTATCACAAAGTAGTTATGGGATCCAGGACAACTTACTTTATATGTTCAGCCTCCATTTCTTCAATATCAAACAAGAAGGTTGGACTAGAATACATGTAAAGTCTATTTTACAATTCTAACCCCATAAACTATTTTTTCTCTCTCTCTCTCTCTCTCTCTTTTTTTTATCTCAGCATATTATGGTGGTACAAATGTTTAGGTTACATATATTGCCCTTCCCCGCCCCCCACCCGCCGAGTCAGAGCTTCCAGCGTGTCCATCCCCAAGATGGTGTTCATCGCACTTACTATGTGTGTGTGTGTGTGTGTGTGTGTGTATATATATATATACACCCATTCCTTCCCCCCACCATCTGCCCAAAGCCTGATGAAGGTTACTCCCATATGTGCACTTAGGTGTTGATCAGTTAATACCAATTTTCTGGTGAGTACATGTGATGCTTATTTTTCCATTCTTGGGATACTTCACTTAGTAGAATGGGTTCCAGCTCTATCCAAGAAAATA
>CAUYRT010074894.1:0-56248 GCA_963574885.1 Lepilemur ruficaudatus
GGGAAAGGAATTCCTCAAAAACTGATTCATGTGATTAACTGTACACCTCGGTAAATTCACTGAAAATCATTTAATTGTACACTTAAAATGGAGTGTTGGTTGTATGTAGATACAGTTGGAGCACTATGTATGTACTCTATGGAGTAGAGTAGATTTTTGAATGTAACAAGATAAGTCAACTTGAGTGGTAATATATTTTGGGAAATCAGCTCACTACAAATTGTGACTGTAAACATTGTACTGTAAATGCTTTGTAGTTTTCCCCCAATAAAAAATAAATAATAATAATAATAATAATAATAAAGAAAAGGTTCTTAGTATCTGTGAATTAAAAAAACAATCTTTTAATTTTTTGCTGAAATCTCTCAGCTAACATTCCATTTTCTTCCCATTATACCTTCCTTAGAGTTAGTTCAGCTGTTATTTGTGCTCTTGGTTTTTGTTTTAAATAGTGCCATTAACTGTTTTAACTTTTAATTTAACATTGTTATGCTAGTTCAAGGTTTATATTCACTCTATGTAAATATTTTAGTCTAATGAATATTTTTTGACACATATTCTCTTCTTGTCATGTCCCTTTCTCTTCTTTTTCCCTGCCTTATCATTTTTTAATTCTGAACTGTGCTTTGTTTATCATCCAAACTTGTTATTTTCAGTAACCTAAATTTGGAGTGAAACCTAATCATGTTTAATCCAGCTGAATTTTCTCTATGATGCAGGACTATATATGCAAATTCTGAATGGCAAATCTATGAACTCAGAAAAATTGACCCTGAAAACCTGCTTATGCTGGAGTGGCTTTCTCACTCTACCAGTCTCATAACAAATTATTTTCTTCAAGTTAAGATATTTGTTAAATATTTCATTCAATCTCACTTCTCTGGAAGTTCAAGTCTCAGGTTAAATCTATGCCTATGATTTTCTGATTTCTACCACATATACTATATTCTTACTGTTTGAATAAGACACCATGTCCACCACTCACTGTCCCGAGCTTTTGTCTCCTGCCTATGTTTTTGTTTTTCAACCATGAGCATCATTTCTTGGTATTTCCCACAGAAGTAACTTGTTTTACTTTTACTTCATTTGAGAGTTATTAACTATTTATTTCTAAGTTTTATCAAATATTAATTTTAGATTTTTGTTTCTTATTTTTCTCTTTTCTTAATTTCTGGAGAAAGGGGGCATTTCTATCTTTAAGGTTTTAAGACTAAAGCTTTATATAGATGTTACCTTTGAAATTGAAACATACCACAGAAAAAGGAGTCTGGATGATGTTTGATCAGTTTATTAAAATATTCAACTCAACATTTTACCGAATGTTTGGTAACTATTGATGATCATTGCCTGTTTCCTAGTATTCTCAGCAATGATTATAAAATATGGACTTTCTAATCAAGTTTTCTGAATAATTCACCATTCTTCTTTTAAATATAAAACAACTATTTCAAACCAAATGTTGTCTTACCCTTAAATATGGTCAGTAAAGGAAAGGCATGGCACGTGATTAACTCTTTCTCGTTATTTATACTTTTTTTTTTTTTGGAAAATTGTCCTCTAACAGTCTCAAATTTTTATGCCTTTTTAATTTATGAATTTTTATTTTTAATGATTTTTCAACCCCTTGCATCATTATTTATGTTATTTTATTACTATGCTTAAATTTTCCCATTTTCAAGTAGTAGGGATCTTTTGTCAAAACCAAAATCAGTGAGACTGGAATTCCTCAAAAAAATCCAAAGAATTTTTAGTAATCATATCAAGAAGACTTACCTGTATTAACCAAGGCAGTGTAAAATATGATTTGTTTTCTGTAATTATTTTTTAATACTATGTTTAATACTTTGATAATTTGATATTCAAATAAAAAGAGAAATTTTAGATCCATTTGCTGATTTCAGTGTTTAATGTTAGACTGTAGAGAATTGTTTTTCCTATAAATGAAATCTTTGTCAAAGCTCCCATCATATATGTCAATGTGCCAAGTTCCAATGCATGTTGTTGTTATTGTTGTTTTATTTCAGCATATTACGGGGGTACAAATGTTTAGGTTACATGTGTTGCTTTCCCCCTTTTGCTGGTGAGTACATGTGGTGCTTATTTTCCCCCCTTCCCCTCTTCTCCCCCTATCCTGAGTCAGAACTTCAAGCATGTCCGTCCCCCAGATCGTGTGCATCGCACTCATTATGTATGTATATACCCATCCCCTTCTCCCCCCTCCCATCTGCCCAATACCTGATAAATGTTGGCAGGGATGTGGAGAGATAGGAACACTGCTATACTGCTGGTGGGACCGCAAACTAGTACAACCTCTGTGAAAAGCAATATGGAGATACCTTAAAGAGATACAAGTAGATCTACCATTTGATCCAGCAATCCTATTACTGGGCATCTACCCAAAAGAACAAAAGACATTCTATAAAAAAGACACCTGCACTCGAATGTTTATAACAGCACAATTCACAATTGCAAAGATGTGGAAACAACCCAAGTGCCTATCAATATATGAGTGGATTAATAAAATGTAGTATATGTATACCATGGAGTACTATTCAGCTATAAGAAACAATGGTGATATAGCACCTCTTGTATTTTCCTGGATGGAGCTGGAACCCATTCTACTAAGTGAAGTATCCCAATAATGGAAAAATAAGCACCACATGTACTCACCAGCGAATTGGTTTCACTGATCACTAAGTGGACATATAGCATATGTCACTAAGTGGACATATAGCAATAACACATGTTGTTTTTGAGAGCTTGAACATTTGGTAATTTCTCTGGTTGCACAAAAATAAAATAACTGTCCTCTTGCTTAGATACACAGGCAAGAAGATATTCCTTTAATAACCAACAAACCAAAAGGTGGAAACAAAGTTCTCTGATAATAATCTATATCTTTTTAAGTCAGTGCATATAGTTTAATATTTTACTCACTCTTTTCCATATACTGCCTCTATATCTAGACTAATGGTTTTTTTATATATTTCTCCATAGAGCTTTGAATATAAATATTTGTAAGTGAATAATTTATCACACATTTAAGTCAGATGACTTTATAAAATATAATTATTGACAACAAAATAAATTGAGTATTTATGTATCCTACTTGATGCACATGATAATCTATTTTACTAGTTCATCTCACTTGCATTAAGTAATTCTAGGAAATAAGCTAGCTTATTCGGAGAAAAATCTTAAGGGAATCTTCCAGTTTTGAAAAAACACTATTTGTTCTTTTAATCTTTATCCCCCTGTTCCTCACAGACAGGTCATTATGGGCAAATTCTTTCACCGCAGCTTATAAAAGTTTAATGATTTATCACTTTTTAAAAATTGATAATTTATTTCCTGAGGTAGGTCATCAACTTAAGTGCTTGACCTTAGAAAAAGAAAGAATATATATTCAGAAATATCTTTCCAATTTGTATCCAATAAATTTTAAACAATACCGAGAGAAGGCATTTTTGAGTTAGATGATATTGACCTAGCTCTATAGATGCCACTTATTAAAGTTATGGTTTTGGTCAAATTGTAGAACTGAACTATTTTCTCCATCTTAAAATAAAAATAATATAGGGCCTCATTTAATTCTTACTATGAGAATTTAACATGGTTTTATATATGTGTGCACAAGTACCTATGTGTCTTAGTTATCACCATATCTAATACATAAGTTATTAATAAAAATTATAATTGATATTAACATTAGTAACAATAATAGTAGCTTCTCAATATCTTACATTTATCCTAAAAATTAATGTGTAAAGATAAAAAACTGAATAAAAATACCCATTAATTATAAATCTCTTTTATAGAGTACTGTCTTGCAGTTGCAGTATTTTTTTCTAGTTATGAGTCATTCTCCATTAGAAAGGTTAGAGCTTTAAGAGGTGGCTTAATTCTCTCAGGCCATAAAGATAACATTTCTATCCTTATGTAGTTATTCTCAGTGATGGCCTATTAACTCAAATATTTCAAAGCAACTTGTAAATATATTTATATATGTTCAAGTATATCACATACCATATGTGAATAACGTTATAATTTTTTTCATTCAGTGTTAGTATTTTTAGAAACAAAAGTAAACCTTTAATAGCATCAATTAACTTATGAGTATAAAAGAGCATACACTGCTTAGAGACCTCTAACGTACTTAAACATAATGAGGAAATTTGGTGACAGTGGAGAAATTCACTCATTTATCAATACTTCACTGGCCACTCTAATCATTTGGATGTAGTCGTTTAAAGCATGATGAGAAGAATTTATAACATCAAATCCAGTGGCAAGGTGATTTCATTCTATACCAAACAGTCTATCACAATAAATCTGTTATTCTGTTGCTATGGAAAGTAGTATTTCAAATTGCTCCTAATTGCATATTATAACTATTATTTTGCATTTTTATCCTACTAATATATGAAGAAATAAAAGAAGGTTGATAAAGCACATCAGTGTGGGTGGTTAATAAATGTTGCAGTATATTTTATTGTGATTAAATATAATTTGGGCCATGGCTCTGTATATTGATATTTTAAAATCACCAATGACAGAACATATCATATGTGTTATGCACTGTCAGTGTGATAATATGAAGTAATACCCTAATATTATACTAGTCCCATACAAGTAATTCCTATCAAATCCACACCTATTTAGCCTGCTCTGTCCTGTTCATCTTGAAAATTTCCCTGCTTCCATGCTTGCTATCCTACACCTATCTCTTAGCAGCTAGTTATGTCTTCAAAATGTAAACAACATCATGTCATTCAGCTCTCAAAACCATCCAACGGCGTCCGGTCACATTCCAAAATCGAAAGTAAGTCCTTAATGTAGTTTTCAAGAGTTTACATGATTGAGATCTCCTCTTGGCACCTCTTTAACTGCATTTTCTGCTACTGTTCTTGAACATTGTCAATCTTCTTGCTGTTTCTGATCCCAAAAATGTGATGGTTCAATAGCTCAGTTCCTCGAGGTTCTTGTTCATAAGTCATTATATCTGAGAAGCCTTTCTTGATCACTTAACATAAAATAATAATATACCTTGCACACTTTGTCTCTCTTATCTCCTCTATTATTAACCATGACCCACTATCTGACATTCATCATAACCCTTCATTCATTTTGCCTGTCTCAACCTATTTGAGGGGTGAGCAGGGCTTTCCATTAACAGAATTTTATATAGACTATCAACGATTATTTGACAAATGGATGAATGAGGCTTGGATATCATTTATCAATTTATTTTTAAAGAATAACTCATAGCACTGTATTTTCTACATATATATATACATAAAATGTTATACAAATTACTTATTGACCATTTTTGGTTTTTTGCTAAAAAATGTCTAGGGTGCAAAGAATAATGTATAAAACAATATTTAAATGTTAATAATGCCTCAAGTCACTGCAGACATTGAACTGTCTTATCAATTTGAAGGGAAATTTAAATTAATCCATCATGGTGAGGTTTATTTTAAAATGCAGGTCAAAAATCAAAAATTCTCCGTAATATTTTCAATTTAAGCAAAAAATGCATGTAACATTTTATAATTATAAGTTATATCTGTAAAGCATATAAGAAGAAACAAAATTTATTATCTATATTAAACATGGATCAAATATTAATGCTATTAAATTTTCTACAAATCAGAGAATTTTAGCTATTGAACCTCAGTGGTAAAAAGCTTACGGTGTTACATGAAGAATATGGCACTTTTACTATATTGTGTTACAGTCAATGTAGACGAGACTACATTTAGTGTCAAAGGGTATCTCAGTGCGGGTATGATGTTTAATTATTTTATTTATTTGACAAATATTTATTTTGAACAAACACTCTTCTAAGTATTGAAGATATAACTGAAGTAAAAATTGTCAGTGACTCAGCTTTAGATCTGAGAGACAGAGAACAAACAATTCCATATGTTAACTCTCATGCAAAAATTATTTATATGAAAAAATTAAAAAATATTATGTAAGAGATTAATACAGAGGGATAAAAAATTTATCTACAGAATATGTTTTAGATTTAGTTGTTTTGGTAAGAGAAAGAGCAGCAGGAGTTTAGGCCAGAGGTCTTGTTTTGAGTGAAACAGGACCCTCTTAGAGGATTTTCAGCCACAAGAAAAAAAAGAAATCACTGGAAAAAAATCACAATAGCTACTGAGTATAACATAATCTATTGGAGTTTGTGGATTATTTTAAAAGGCATAGAAATAATTCAGGAGTGTGATTATGGCATTCTGAACTAGAGAGGTATTGATAGAGTTGTTGAGAAGATGAACATTTCTGAATATTTCCTATGTTTGATGATTATTTGGATGTGAGATGTGAGAGAAAGACAAATGTCAGGTATGGCACCATGTTTTGTGGCCTGAGAAACAGAAACAATAGAGTTCAAAAGCATTGAGATTAGGTAGACTTAATGAAGAGGTTGAAGGGTAATGGGATAGTTCCTTTGATGAGTTAACTGAACTAGGTGACAGTCAGAAGTTATTCAATGAAACACTAATTAGATGTTGTGATAAAAGTAGCTTTAAGTCCATAATCAGTTGACTTTAAGGCAGTAAGACTACCCAAGATAAGCTGGGTAAGTCTGATTCAGTCAATTGAGAGGCCTTAAAAAGCAGAGCTAAGACTTCCCTGATCTTGAAGAAATTCTACCTGTGGATAGCAACTTCATCTCATGCCTTGGAATTCCAAACTGCTCTTTCAGCTTTCCCTATAATTTGGAAATCATATAGGCAGCCCCTAAAATTGTGTAAGCCAATTCCTTGCAATATATCTGTTAACATATATGTTTTTGCTTCTTCTTGCCTGATTGAATCCTGATTGATAGAACTGGGTAGTAGTTTTTATTTTTTTCTTGAGATTTCTATGAATTTCACAAAGGGAAATGTCAGCCAAGTATCCAAAAACGGAATCTGAATGCCATGGGAGGTATGTATGCTGGAAAATTTCATTTCAGAGTCAATGGTCTATAAATCACTGTAGTAGGCCAAAAAAAAAAAAAGGTCTCCCAAAAGATACCCATGTCAACTCACTGTGAATGTTACCTTATTTGGAAAAAGGATTTTTGCAAATGTCATTAAGTTAAGGATCTTGAGATAAACAAGTGATAATCATGGATTATTGCTGTGGTCTGAATACTTGTGTTCCCTATAATGTATATGTAAAAACCTAACCCCCAAGGTGATTACCCCCAAGGGAGTATTAAGAAGTTGGGCTTTTGGGGAATGATCAGAACATATAGCAGAGACCTCACGAGTGGGATTAGTGCCCTTATAAAAGAAGCTAGAGGGAACCTGTTTGTCCCTTCCTCCATGTGAAGACACAGTGGGAAGTTGGTGGTCTGAGATACAGAAGAGGACCCTCACCAAACCCTGACTATGCTGGCACCCTGATCTTGGACTTCCCAGGTTCCAGAACTAGGAAAATTAAATTTCGGCTATTGATAACCTACTCAGTTTATGGCATTTTGCTGTAGCAGCTTGAATGGACTAACATAATTATTGAAGTGGTCCCCAAATCCAATACAATTGTCCTTATAAAAACACACAAAGGAGAACATACAAACAAAGAAAGAAGAGACATGACCAAAGATCTAGGGGTTGGAATCACGTAGCCAGAAGGACACAAGCCAAGGAATGGAGCCAGTTGTCAGAAGCTAGAAGAAGCAAGAAATGGATTCTCCTCTAAAGTATGCAAATGGATTGCAGACTTCCCCAATCCATGCATTTCAGACTTTTGGGCTTCAGAACTGTGAGAGAATATATTTCTATTGTGTTACGCCACCCATTTTGTGAAGAATTGTTAAGACTCTCCCAGGGAATTAATACAAGCATATGTAAATCCATGAGACTGAAGAAGATAAATTAGGAGTAAGTAGAGACAGAGACAAAAGTTATATGGAGTTATTCCTAGTGCACTCAAAAATCAAGAAATTGTGAAATAAAGCAGATCAAGATGTTTGAGAAGGAACTGAACCAAAACAGTGTGCTGTTTCAACATCCAGGAAAAATAATTGTCCTTAGGTAAATGTGGTCAATACCAATAAGCTCATATAGGGTGAGAGAGATAAATATTGTGAATAGACATTTATATTTGGTGAGTTGGAGTCATTAATAAAATTTATAAAGTTTTAATATTTTGTGGCAATTAAGGGTAATGTTGGTGCTCAACAGAGAATGGTAGAAGTGAAAGAAAATACATTGAGTAAAGATATCTCTTTTGTGGCATTTTTACTTTAAAGGGAAGCAGAGAAAGAAAGTGGTAGTGAAATGGAGTAGTGATGGTTAAGGATGTGTGTATGTGTGTATGTGTGTGGTGTACGTGTGTGTATGTGTGTATGGGAGACAATGCATTGTATTGGCTCAGGAGTGAGCTGCCGCCCTTACTGAGAAAGTTATAAAATAATAATAAGAAAAAACAATGAAAACTTACCCTGAATGTGTTATAAGAATTGATTTATTGAAATTCTAGGGAAAGGAAACCATATTTGAATGAGATTACTGGGACATTAAGTGGACATTAAAAACAGAGAGACTTCTGGGACTTCTCTGACTCATCATATTGTAAAACAGTTCCTTTTTCTGAGAAGAGTAAATGACTTTGCTCCTGTAATTTTCTAATTGGACAATCTAAGAGTTATTTGACTCCATTTTATTTTTCAAGTGGCCAGGTTGGTTTTAAAAAAACGATATTTGACTTACAGATTAGTTAGTGATTATTGACAAATAAATGAGGTTGTAACAGTGGTGACTAGTATTGTCTGCTTTATTTCTAAAAAGAAAGATTGCTTATTTGGGTTTTTCTTATTGTTGATCTAGCTAGACATTTTCTTTTTCTATTTCATCTTATTTGCCAATTGATTTCGGCACATTTCCTGGACAGCTGACTCTGTTTTTTGAAGTAGGCTGCTTAGTGTTTATTATAAAAAGGGTAATCAGGTGAATTTTAGGACACCAAAAGAGACTGACTAGTAACAAACCCTTTCTACTGAAAGTCTTTATTTCAAATAATCTTATACATCTTTTGTGTTTTAACCTCATTGGGTTTTGTGCTCTGTGAGGGTGGTTTGAAGACATTTTTGTTTTTTCTCCTCTTTCCACTCCTTCCCTCCCTCCCTTCCTTCCTTTTTTCCTTCTTTCCTTCCTTCCCTCTGTCATCTCTCTCATTTCTCCCCTCTTTCCATTTCTTCTTCTCTTTCTTCATTTCTTTTTCTCAGCAGTTTTAGGGCAAATGAAGAATATGGAAAAATATTTTTTCCTTATAACCAGATTCGTTGGGAAAAACGGAATTTTTCAGAAAAGAAGATATATTGATTTCTTATATATCTGTTTTGTAAGTGGCAATTATTGACAATGCCAATATTTAATTATACATTGTATTGCTGTATTATACACTGAGAGGGAGGGGTTCTTTTAATTTTTTACTGTCAAAATATTAAAACAGAGATTCATATCTGTTTCAGATTTAAAAAGTCATAAAATTCTCCTAAACATAGTATATACCCCTTTCCTTTCCTTGTTTCCACATTCATCCATTCTCCCTGGATATGGTGTGGTCAGAGCCTCTCAGTTTTAAGCTTGGAACCACTGGTGACAGTTTATCAATCCTGTCTCTTTGTAGAAGAGAAAGCCCTGACAGATGGCCTATATAGATCATTCAAGTATTTCCCAGAATAGATATAATGCATTGTAATGGTCTTACCCAGGGTCCAAAAGCTAAATAACAATCTTGTGGGCAGCAACAGCTTTTTAACTGATAGATGTCTTAACTGTGTTCATGAGAGAAAAGGTAAGATTCTGAGGTTGGAAATAAAAACACAGAACAAGAACCAGAGAAGGTGTTAAGGGGAGTTTCCATTTGCATGTTAAGAAATCAGGCACATTGATGATGGCCACTGAGGGAAGCAGACATGGGAGCTTTCCTTGTGCTTGGAAATACACTGTTTTTTTCACCATGAGGCACAAGAAAATCAGAAGATAAGGAAACATGCCAGGAAGAAATCCCCATATCTTACCTTTTATCTTTTTGTCTAAGTGGGAATTTTACTTTAATGATATGGATCTTTCCTATGTTTATTTTCTTGTTTAAGTTCCCAATGGTGTGAACATACTGAGCCTATACTTTGACAAGATCATAGAAGAACAGCAGGACATAGATAGAAAGAAGGGATTTTTGTAGGAAAAACACTATATTTGGATCTGGCAAGTAAATATAGCTTTTATTTTTATTTATCTATTTCCTAAAGGAAAGTCATTGCATTTGATATTTTATTAGTTTATCATGGATAGTATATGGTTAGAACTTAGAGTACAAGGCAAGCCAAATGATGGAATCCAGTAGCCATTCTAGATTATTTCAAACTTAATGTTCTAGTATAATCATCCACTTCTAATTTGTTCATAACTTTTAAAAATCATTTGGTAAACTGAAGAAAGAGAATTGGTCCATAGGCTTGGATCAACCAAGTAGACCTTCTTTTTAAAATAACTTGAACTAAAAGTTAGAGACCTTTAAATCTGGTGTTTCTCAAACCATGTTCCATAGATCATGGGCATCAAAATCACTTGGAGGGCTTGATAGGAGTGCACGTTCCTGTACTCCAACTCAGATGTATTTAATCAAAATCTCTTGGAGTGTAGGGCAAAATTTTGCATTGTAACAACTCTCCATATTATACCAGGCACGCCAATATGTGAGAAACTTGGCTAAAGGAATTTAGCCTACAATAGATTAAGGAACAATGATGTTCTAGGATTTGAGGAACTGAGCATAGACAGGAAAGCAAATCTACAGAGAGAAAAATGAAGCACATACAGATAAACATAAAAAAGCTGGAGAAAGGGGAAGCCATTACTCCAGTAAAACAAGAAAACAAAATGAAAAAAAACGAAACCGCATGGAAATATTTTCCTTTTGTGAAAATTTCCAGCTTAATTTCTACTGCAGCCTATTTATACCTCCCTTCTTTGTTGAATCATAATAATAGGTAAGCTTTATTGAATACTTTCTAAGGGCCAGTCATTATTCAAATTCTTCACATTTATAACCTATTGAATTTCTACAACAACTTGTTGAAGGTGGCTATTTTATAAATGAGGAGACATAGATTAAACAGTTTGTGTGTGATTATATAGCTAGGCACTTACATACCTGGGCTGAATTCCAGCTGGGACTGGAATTCCAGTGTTCTTGATGGCCATACTGTATACCTGAAAAATCAATATTTATAAGAGAAATTTGTCTTGTTTACAAACATTCTTTTAATTTTTATTTCCTTAAGGTCTTAGAAAAGTTTCCTGTTTTTTCTTATACCTCTCTTAGGCGCTGTGTATATCAAGAGATGAATCAAGATGTCTGCAGAAAGCCACATAACCCTTTTATTTCCATTTGAAGGCTTTTCCGGCTCAGAATAAAAGAAAATATTTCAGAGAGAGTGTCAGCCCTGACCCAACCATCATTACACTATGTGCTTCAAAAACACCTTAGTGACCTATAATTTATCTTTAGTTTTCCTGACTACCTCTCCTGAAATCTGTAACACACACGCACATAAACACATACTACTAAACAGATTAACAGTTCCTGATTTCTTTATATTTTTATGATCCTCTAAACTGTTCTGTTGATAAATTAGGATAAAGACTATCCTCAGAAGTGATGCAACTGTCTTCAATCACCTCACTTCCATCATGGAGATGGCACATGAATCTCACTGAGATCCATATGCTTCTTCCATTCAAATAAAGTATTTAAACTACAGAAAGTTTAGGATTATTTTTAGTTTTAGCCAGATCCATTTTATATTATTTAGAACTGCTTCAGAGATATAAGCAAGCAGACAAGCAAAATGTTGGATATTTTCATATTAGCTAGTTACTTGCTTATAGGCTGTATTTTGTGTAAACAAACTTATAGTAAAGGAGCTGTGTGGATGATGTTCTCTGTCATTTCTTCTCAGCACTTTTTCTTAAAAAAATTCAAATTTCCCTTTTGGAAGAGAGATATAATCCAACCATAAATTTATTGTATACTTTGAAATGACTAAAAGAGTGGAATTGAAATGTTCCTAATACAAAGAAATAAGTGCTTCAGGTGATAGATACCACAAGTACCTTGACTGGTCTTTACACAATGTATGCCTGTATCAATTTATAAATAAAAATAAAGCTTAAAACTTTGAAAATGTAGACAATGAAAATATAAATAAAAGCAGAACTTTAAGGAAAGCTGGGTAGAGAGGTACAAATTTTACAAAATATTTTTAGGAATAAAGAAAGCAGGGTAGCAATAATTTTTTTTTAATGGGTGACCAAAAAATAAATATGGGCTATACATGGCCTAAAATCACTTCAGAATATTGCTAAATAGTAAGTACAAAAAATACTGAATAACAAAGCCATTTAATTCACACTGAATTTTATAACATATAAGTGAGTAAATGAGAAAAAAAAAATAAACTCGCCAGGAAGAAAATCAGAGGGTTAAAACAGGTCATAACCAGAACACTTCTGGATAAAAGAGTTATTGAGTAGGTAACATATATCTTCTTCTATGTTGACCACGTACATTTAAATTTATAAATAGATCCTTCCCTGTAATCCATTCAGAAATACATTTCTTGCTGTTTTTACCTCCCATAGATACTACTTTATACCGAAAGTGGTCCTTAGGAGACTATGAATAATTGAAAAGAAAAGATAAGGCATACAATAAAAAAGAAAAGCAAGACAGTGTTCAGAAATAATTTTTTTACAATGCAGAATAAGAAACACTTGAATGCATTTGTGATGTTCCATTTGTACTAATATCTTAGAGCAAGAGTTTTCCGTTTTTTATAGCCTTGAAACCATCTTTTCAGAGTCTTACTTAGAAGCATAAACAAAAATATAAAAGCAGGACAATGCTGTTCAAAAGACGTTTTATAGGACTGTAGTATAGGAGATGCCGCCCATTTATATACACATGCACACACCCACAAATCACTGATGGTAACAAGAGGCCTAATTTGTTTATCACTGTCATCACATTTTTCAAGCATTTCATTTTAAATTATTAAGTATCTCAATACTTATAAACTAAGGGAAAAATAAATATTTAATGTGGTCATATCACAGAAATAATAGAGAAAATATGAAATAGTGCTTGAAATATTTTACAGATAGAAATTAGATGCTAAGTGTTACAGACTGAATATGTTGTCCCCGCTCCCCCAAAATTCATACGTTGAAATCTAACGCCCGATGTGATCGTATTTGGAGATGGGGCCTTTAAGAGGTAATTAGGTCATGAGAGTGGAATCCTCATGATTCGGATTGGTGACCTTATAAAAACAGGCTAAGTTGGTCTTTTCCACCATGTGAGGTTACAGTGAGAAGTTGTCAGTCTGCAATCTGGAAAAGGACCAGAACCAGACCATGCGGGCACTCTGATCCCTGTCTGTAGAACTGCCAGAAATATTAATCAATTTCTGTTATGAGCCATACCATTTATGCTACATTTTTAAAAGTATTAATTATTATGGGTGCATAATAATTGTATATCTTTATTGGATATATGTGATGTTTTCATACAGGCATACAATGTGAATTAATCAAATCAGGGTAATTGGGATATCCATCACCATAGGCATTTATCATTTCTTTGTGTTTGAATTGGAACACTCCAATTCTACTCTTTTAGTTATTTTAAAGTACACAATACTTTGTTATAAGCAGACCAAACTGACTAAGACACCAAGTAAACAATACATGCAGGAAATCATATATATATGTAGAACTTTTAATTTATAAATTCTAGAAAAGGCATAGCAACTACAAATTAGTTCAACAAAGACCTTATCAAAGAAAACAAAGAAACCCAATTATATTTCCAGAAGCAGTGACTATTTACCTAAATTACAGTCATCAGGAAAACCAGCTGCAACTATACTCTTTAGAGTTTTGCTCCAGGCAACTTAAATCTTAGAACTACTTTTGGGAAAGGATCTAAGAAAATGAAATGAGATAACTAATTGTTGAATTAAGTTTATTGTGGCTCAGGAAAAAAAAAATAAAGTCATTTGGTAAGAGGGCATCTCCCACTAAAAGCTTATATTAGCTAAGTTTTAAAGGGACCATATCCATAAATCTTCTATGTATTTTCTTATTTTATTTAATAATGTTGCCTGTTTACTTCATTATGTTGCCCTGTATTTATTGAAGCCTAGTATTCCTACTTTCCTACCCCTGTACTGACTCCTTTCCAGCCTAAGACTTTGCAGAAGTTTGCGAACTTTACTATGTGTGCAAGTTACTTGAGAAGCTTGTCAAACATACATACTTGAAAGGCCCAACCCAAAGGGTCATTCAGCAGCTGTCCAGGGAAGCCCAGAAAAGCTATTTTAATTGTTACAACAACAGTAACAAAAACAAAACTACTCCAAATGATTCTGATAAAGATAGTACACTGATCAACCTTTGAAGTTTTGTCTTGATTTTCTAGGGATAAATTTTACTTTTACAAAAGAAATTCAATAGTATGTAGGAAATAAGGGGAAATGTAATTAATTAATAATTTTCCATGCCCACATTTCTGCACCTGAATTATCTCTCCCAGAAAGAGCTAATTTTAACCCTTCAGTTCTTTCTTCTCTCAGATATTCTGGTAGATGCCTGTAACTACAAATAATATGCCTATACTAATTTTTCTTTTCATCTACTTTAAACATTACCTATATAAATTCTCTTATGCTTAAAATGGTGTAGCTCACTCAAACCTCTAAACTTCTTCCCTCTCAATAAAAATATATTACTAATTTAGTCCTCTATACCATAACATTAATTCAATATTAAAACATAATTAAAATTTCATCTGCACCAGAAATATTTATGCAGTTTTAGATTGCTTTCATCTATTGTTTTCTACGTTGATTTGCTGCTAAAGGGATTTGAAAAGCTATGCTCAAGTTTCCATTATTTTATTTGCTTTATAGGGCATGACTTTCAGAACAGAAGCAGCAAGCACTGCAAACGACAGTTTTGGTAAATGCACATAGTGGACCTTCTTACCTCATTCCCAAAGTACTATGAGCAGTTACAAGATTCCGTGCATGATCCATTACTAAACTTCGGATGAAGTGGATTATGTCCAATACATTATAGATATCATGTATCTAGTTTGTCTATGTTAACTTGCTAAATCTTTTGTGCCTGGATAGTGCATAATTAATATGTCACTATAAAGCTCCTCACTATTTGGAAGAATAAATTCACATTCCATTAAATAAGGATCATCACCACTTTAATGGTCTGCATGTTGCATTTTAACAGCCATATAAGTAACCAGAAAATTAAATAGGTCTTTTATCTAATATGTATTTTCACATTTGAGTGTACTCCTGGCATAAGATAACTGGGATTGCTGCAACTGATCAGGTTCCATTAACGTGAGATTGCTTGTGAAGTAGTACATTTTCTAATATCTCCTGTGGAAATGTTATGCAAATTATTTGTAAATGTGAAATCCTCAAGAGCAAAGCTACATTAACTGTTCCTATTGCAAAGGTATGCTCAATAATTTACAACCCATCAATGGCTGAATTAGAAATAAATTGTTTCTCTACAGTTCCAAATTGTAGTAGAAATGTAAACAGCACCATCTTCTGGATGATATGAACTCTCATAATAGTTTCATAAACTGCTATACACATGTTCTCTTAAACAGATGTATAACCTATATTAAACATTTCGTGCATATACTGTATATTTTGAAGCTTTTAAAGTTATATTAAACATGTAACTAGATATAGACACTTACTCAACAATGTATGGGTAAAAATGTAAGCATTTTTGTATACATTCTTTCGAGTATTGAATTTTAAACCAAGTGTACATACTTTAGAATACAATAAATATATTTCTGATTCCTATTAGCTCCCTTATTTCATAGACATTGTCAATTTATCACGTATCTGATACAGGAAAAAAGCACTTAATAACCTAAATATTTCCTGGGAAAAAGTAAAACAGAAAATAGACTCAACATCAATACGTAAACTCAATGTCCTTACCCTAAAATGCAAGCTTAGATAAATGATTATCCCAAACTCCAATACCTGGAAAATGTTATCTCATCATTTCCTTATATCACTGATAACTTGCCTAACTTGTAAAAAGTGTTCAAGGATAGAAGTGTCTTGCACTATTGTTATGTTTTGAACTGAAATATAATTCTAAAGATTTAGTTTTACAATTTGTCAATATAAAGAGTAAACTTATGATGCCTTTATTGTCTTTTGACACAGAGAGAATTTGAAAAGCTAGGAACATTAAATAGAAAACTAAGATATAGGTTTGGAAAGATAGATAACACTAGAATATAATTAATAAACTATTTTATGTTTATTCACATAACAATTACTCTTAGACATTCTTCTGTGCTCTAGGACAGGGCCCTCTACTTTCTTCAGGTCATTAGTGTGTGTCTCCTTAGTCAAGATAGACTGCCCTTGAGATACTACCTTCTTAGTGCTCTCAGTGAGATGTGAGTCCCTTCATCTATCTCAATTTAAAAAGCAAACCTTAGGTCAACCTAACCTTCTGACTTCTGCTTTGAGTGGGCTGAAGAGTGCAGGTTAATTATTGAATAATCATGGAAACTCTTTGATAGGATTCCATAAGGCCTTAAATAGTGACTTTCAATCCCCCTCTGCCCTCCCACCAATTTCAGTTTCTCTCCTGTTACTGTATATAACTCAAAACCACTCCATTACGTCTAAAGTCCTTTATGCTTTTCAATTCCCTTTCACTTTGGGCAATAAATTTGTTTTGTAGAAAAATGTAAAAACACCAGGTGTAAATTCCCTCAATATATTGCCATACCAATTACAAATTACCTACACCTGCACCTATGATTTCATTCTTTCCACGTCTCAGGATGGAAGAGTTGCCTTTATCTCTCATGGTGAAACCCTCTAATTATATAATGGGTTTGGTATCTCTTCTCTTCAAGCAGATTCTCTTTATACTCAGCTCCTCCCTCTTTCTTTCTCTTTCTCTCTCTCTCCCACACACACCTCTCCAATGCATATTTAAACGTCTGAAGTCTCTTCCCACACATTGACCATACATCTTTCATATTACCTGTAAAGTCAAGAATCTCATGGGAAAAAAAATCGAAACTTGCTATCATTAATTCCTTCCTATTGGGTGATGTGCTAATGGAGACTTAACAACTGACTCTTCCAGTGTAGTTACAATGTGAGTGTTGGTTGATATTTTCATTTATGTTAGTGAGTAAAACAAAAATGGAATAATGGAGATGCAGGTTGGAAATTCGCTCACTTGTCAATGATGCAAGTGACTTCTTTGCTGAATCAGAACAGTATTAGAATACTGGAATAATATTTTGTAATTTTCATGTTATTTCTAATATGTCAGGTACAGACATAAAGCACTTTAACATTTAATATGAATTATCAACATTTTCTCACTCACACTTTTAAGTCTGAGGATTCAACAAACCATATGTACAGTACTAATTAGTACTATTTGCCATTTCCTATTTATGTAAATTAAATAAGCCCACCATGGCCAATTTCAACCGACCAGAGTGATGTCACTGAGTGCAAAGTTTGAAAGAGATGTTCAGTAGCACACTATTTTATATATTTATGCATATATAATTATATATTGAATAATGTATAAATATATAATAAATATATGTATTTCCACCACATAGGTGCAATAGAGACAAATAGTCTAAGAGCACAGATAACAGGAAAATGCAGCAAAGCAGGAAATGAGGGGTTTTGAATATTTATTGTAATATATTTGTTATGTTTATATAATTTAATTGTTAATAATAACTGTGTTTAATATTCAGCTCTTGACATTTCTAAAAATGTAACAATTGGTTCTGGTGAGCTGTTACAAATTGGCTTTCCCACCTTATCTTGATCCCAATAGTTCTTCAAATTACATTGTTCCCATCTGTGGGAACTTTGAGAGAGCCAATAATAGCGACTATCTTTTACCACTTGACTTTTAAACAAATCAAGAAATGAAAATGATTATATGGGAGCTAAAAATCAACCTTTTTGATGATAATAATTAAATTGGAGAATGTTATTTCAGGTCTGATAGTTACTACTAAAGCACCAGAATTAGGCAGACTTACCCACTGTTATGGGTTGAATTTTACCCCCAAGAGATGTTGAAGTCCTAACCCCCAGTACCTATGAATGTGGTCATATTTGGAAATAGGGTCTTTGTGTCTGATTAAGCTGAGATAAAGACAATAGGATGGGCCCTAATCCGATATGACTGCTATCCTTAGAAAAAGAGGATATTTGAACACAAACCCATGCAGTTAGCAAATAAAGATAATTTTCACATCAGTATCCAAGTTCCAGATTGCTTTGATGAGCTCACAATGAATTTTGCTGCTGTCATTTGAACCTTCCCCCCTTGTATCTACAGGAGGCATCACAAACTCCATATTTTCAAAACTGAATCATGAATTTTCTCCCTAGGTATTTTCATTCTCTATGTTTTCTAACATGTTTTAAGGTAGCATCATCTATGTACCTGGGGCCAAAATCTTGGGCTCATCCTCTTTCTCCTGTTCCTACCTTGACCATCAGGCCACAAATTGCTAACAGAATTCAGTAACTCCCCAAATAGACTCCTCATTGGTCCCAACCTCCCACACTGCTTTTCTTCATTCAAATTGCCATGCTGGAAGACATATGCTTTCTGAAACAAAAAATTTGTCAATTCACCCTCCTGCTTAACATTAATAACGACTTTTAATGGACTTCTAAAGAAAGTCTAAATTTTTTAGATTCTCCTTTCTTGTTTACTACTCAGGTGGCATTTTGTCTCATATATATATAAATACATTAATAAATATTCATAATATTTGTATTTTTATATTTGTATATACATACTCAGTTGTATATTCAAATTTACTATAATTTATCTTATGTATCTATGGGCCTGTACACAGACTAGGCCTTTTGTCTGTAGTGTCCCAACTCCCCAAATTTCCCCTTTATTTTTGTTACTAAGACAATGTAAATGTTTGTATAATGCTTTGGAAGTAATTGTTTTATAAGACTATCAGACACACTTTATCCTTTTTTTGGCCAAAGAAGGCATTGATGTCAAAATATACATTTTTAACTCTTTTTCCTCATAGTCTCCTGATTTTCTGTGACATTTAAGAAGACCTTCCACACTAAAGTTTCTATTAGTATATTTATAGCTTATTTAATTTTTAAAAAATGTTTATACCTTACTTTTGAATGACATGAATGTAGATATGCATCTGTTTTATGCAACTGACTATATCTAATTCTTCACTAGGAAGAAAAAAATTGTAATTTCTTAGTGGATATATCTTATTAATATATTGAGCCTTCCTTTGATTTGTTGAAGTCTTGAGCAGAAACAATTTGGTTTAAATTAAATGCATAACATTTTTCAAATTGATGATGTATTTGCTAAAAATGCAAGGCAATGTTTAATGAGTAGTATACAATTTATATCACTGAAATTTAAGAACTGTATTTGAAATATTTATGTGTCGCATTTAGAGCATAAGGAACACATATGTCAAAATTTAGGTAACTCTTATAAATACACTGTAGAAGAGTAATGTCTGTGCAATTGAATAACATATGTGTTATTAATTTACTCGTCCTTTTTGTTATTTGGATTTTTTATTTCAATAAATTTAGAGAGCACAATTGAATTCTGTTACTTGTATATAATACATAGTGGTGAAATCTGGGCTTTTTTTTTTTTTTTTTTTTTTGAGACAGAGTCTCACTCTGTTGCCCGGGCTAGAGTGAGTGCCGTGGCATCAGCTTAGCTCACAGCAACCTCAAACTCCTGGGCTCAAGCAATCCTTCTGCCTCAGCCTCCTGAGTAGCTGAGACTACAGGCATGCGCCACCATGCCCGGCTGATTTTTCTATATATATCTTTAGTTGGCCAATTAATTTCTTTCTTTCTATTTATAGTAGAGACGGGGTCTCACTCTTGCTCAGACTGGTTTGGAACTCCTGACCTTGAGCGATCCGCCCGCCTCAGCCTCCCAGAGAGCTAGGATTACAGGCATGAGCCACCGCGCCCGGCTGAAATCTGGGCTTTTGATGTACCCATCACCTGGATAGTGTACATTGTGTCAATAGATAATTTTTCATCCTTCTCTCCCTCCTACCCTGTCTCATTTTGAGTCTCCAATGTCTCTTATACCACTCTATGTATCCTTGCATAGCCATAGCTTAGCTCCTACTTTTAAGTGAGACATTGTGGCCTTTATTTTTCTGTTCCTGAGATACTCCACTTAAGATAATGATCCATCCATGTTGCTGCAAAAGATATGATTTCATTCTTTCTTATGGCTGAGTCATGCTCCATGGCTCATGTCTATATGTGCGTGTGTATGTGTGTATGTATATATACGCACCACATTTTCTTTATCCAGTCATCAGTTAATAAGCACTTAGGTTGACTCCATATCTTTACAATTGTGAATTGTGCTCTGATAAATATACTAGTGCAGGTATCATTTTAAGTAATGATTTAGTTTCCTTTGGATAGATACCCACTAGTGGGATTGCAGGATCAAAGGGTAGTTCTACGTTTAGATTCTTGAGAAATCATCATACTGGTTTCCATAGAGGTTGTACTAATTTATATTCCCTCCAACAGTGTATAAGCATTCCCATTTCAATGCATCTCTGCCAGCATCTATAAAGGACATTCTAATTAGAATAAGATAGTATCTCTTTGTGGATTAAATTTGCATTTTTTAATGGTTAGTGATGTTAAGCATTTTTTCATGTTTTGGGTCATTTATGTACCTTCTTTTGAAAAATGCCTGTTCATATCATTCGTCCACTTTATAATGGGGTTCTCTGTGGGTTTTTTTTTCAGAGTTGTTTGGGTTCCGTTTAGATTTTGGGTATTAGTCCTTTGTTGGACACATAGTTTGTGAATATTTTCTCCCTTTGTGTAGGTTGTCAATTTATCTTTTTGATTATTTCTTTTGCTATGCAGAAATTTTTCAGTTTAAGTCCTACTTGTCTATTTTGTTTTTGTTGTATTTGTTTTGGGGGTCTTAACCATAAATTTTTTGACTGGGTCAATATCCAGAAGACTTTTTCTTATGTTTTCTTCTTCTAGAATTTTTATGTTCTCAGGTCTTATATTTAAGTCTTTAATCCATCTTGAGTTAATTTTTGTATATGGTGAAAGATATTGATCCAGTTACCTTCTTCTGCATATGGCTATCCAACTTTCCCAGCACCATTTATTGAAGAGTGTGTCCTTTCCCCAGTGTATTTTTCTGTTTGCTTTGTCAATGATCAGGTGGTTGTAAGTATATGGTTTTATTTCCGGGTTGTCTATACTCTTCCATTGATTTATGTGTCTACTTTCATAGCAGTACCATGCTGTTTGGTTACTATAGCCTTGTAGTATTAATATAATTTAAAGTCAGGCAATGTGATGCCTCTGGTTTTGTTCTTTTTCCTCAGGATTGCTTTCGCTATGCATGCTTTGTTTTGGTTCCATATGAACTTTAGGATTTTTTTGTCTAAGTCTGTGAAAAATGATGCTGTTATTTTGATAGGAATTTCATTGACTCTGTAGATTTCTTTGGGCAGCATGGTCATTTTAATATTGATTCTTCCAATCCATAACCAAGAAGGAACAGAAACCCTGAACTCACCAAAAAGGAGTAGTGAGATCAAATCAGTAATAAAAAATCCCCCCCCAACACAAAAAACCCAGGACCAGAGAAATTCACAAACAAATTCTATCATACTTACAAAAGAGAAATGGTGTCAATTTTACTGAACTTGTTCCAAAAGATTGAAAAGAGGAAATCCTCTCTAATTCATTCTACAAAGCCAGTAGCACTCTGATCCCCAACCCAGGAAAGGATGCAATAAAAAATGAAAACTATAGGCCAATATCTCTCATAAACATAGAAGCAAAAAATCCTCAAAAAAAAAAAAATACTAGCAAACCAATCCAACAACACTTCCAAAAGATAATTCACCATGATCAAGTGGGCTTCATCCCAGGAATGCAAGGTTCATTCAACTATGCCAATCAATAAATATGATTCACTATATAATCAGAATTAAAAACAAAACTCTATGACTATCTCAATAGATGTGGAAAAAATGTTCAATAAAATCCAGCATCCCTTTGTGATAAAAACCCTTAAAAAACTTGACATAGGAGGAACATTCTTCAAAATGACATTTAATAAAAGCCATATATGACAAAACCACAGCCAAAATACTGAATGGGGAAAAGTTAAAAGCAGTCCCCTTGAGAACTGGAACAAAACAAGGATGTGTACTTTCACCACTCCTATTCAACATATTACTGAAGTCCTTGTAAGAGCAATCAGGAAAGAGAAAAAACTAAAGGACATCCAAAGTTAAAAAGAGGAAGTCAAATTATCTCTGCTTGCTGACAATATGATCTTACACCTAGAAAATCCTTAGGACTCCTCCAAAAGACTATTAGATTTGATTAATGAGTTCAGCAAAGATTCAAATTATAAAATTAATGTACAAAAATCAATAGCAACTTTTATACCAATAAAATGAACAAATGAAAACCAAATCAGGAATTCAATTCCATTTACAATAGCTGCAAAAAAATAAAAAATAAAAAAAAATAAACAAACAAGCAAACAAACGAAAAACTAGGAATATATTTAACAATATATGGTGAAGGATCTCTACAAGAAAAACTACAAATCACTGATAAAAGAAATTTTAGAGGATGCCGATCTTTAAATTCTACTTTTTAATGAAAAAATGTATTTTGTGGTACACATTTGGGAAAAATGAAAAGAATACTAAGAATTTGGCAGTAGAAAATATGCTACACTGAAAATGTAAGTCATGAGTAATTTCCTTTTTGCATTGTCTTTCTCATATGATTTTTACTGTCTGGTAAAAAGATAAAGGGATTCTCTTAAAAATTTGATAAATTATATTTCTAGGGTTATCACTAAAATAAGCAAAATCAATGAACAACTAGTACATGTATTTTTGTATTTAGAATTTTTGAAATTCAGAATGGTCTCCCCAGACTTTCTCTCAAGAATGCACTACATAAACAGCTGATTGCCAGTATTTTTATAAAGTTCCATTTATAGAATACTTGGACATTCTGTTTCTACCAAACATTATCCAAAATAAAGGCAAATTAGCTTTAATGATAATTAAATGGACAAAAGTGACTATCCATACTGGTTTATTTTCCTAAAACAAGTATTTTTTAAATAATATTTTAGATGATTGTCTTTTGTCTGTTAGATAAAAAATAGATTGAAATTAAATAATACCATTATTTGCTATTAAACTACCATTCTCTCTCATCCAGGGGAGTTCTTGATAGATAATATCAAGAAACTTTTATATACTGATTTTTATTTATTGAACACTTTATCCTAACCACAATATCAAATTTGTCTAAAAGATTGAAATCATTATAATAGTTTATATCCATTTCTACCTGCAGATAGCAGCAAAATACTATTAACTGAGAAAAATTATTCTCTCTACCATCAAGATTTTTATTATAAAACACATATAATTTTTATATCCCTTAGAATACTGTTACTTGGTACTTTTTTGTAAATTTGTGCAAACAAATCAATAATTCTAGATCAATGGCTTCAATTGTGGTTCCCTGAAGAGCAACATCAGACTCACCCGGGAACGGCATAGAAATTCATATTCTCAGAGCTTGCCCTAGTCCTACTGAGAAAAGGGCCTACCATAGTTTTAACAAGAGCTTCAAGTGATTCTAGAGCAAGTTAAAGTTTGAGACCCATTTCTCTAAGTCAGAGCTATGCAATAAAACTTTCTGCAATGATGGAAATGTTTTATAACTATATTGTCCAATGCAGTAGCCAGCAGCCATACATGCCTACTATTTAAAATGTCCATAGTATAACTGAGGAACTGAACTTTTTGTATTATTTCATTTGGATTCATTTAAAGATAAAGGGCCACAAGTGGCCAATTATTATTATTTTGGACAGCACAGGTCCAAGTGAACCCACAACTTCATGAAATTAGAATCACAAAAGATTATATTCTAAATGAAACGTAAGTTTCATACATCTTGTGACTACTATTAAAATCCTTGGGAGGCGGGCAGATCACTCAAGGTCAGCAGTTCAAAACCAGCGTGAGCAAGAGTGAGACCTCGTCTCTACTATAAATAGAAAGAAATTAATTGGACAACTAAAGATATATATAAAAAAATTAGCCGGGCATAGTGGCACATGCCTGTAGTCCCAGCTGCTCGGGAGGCTGAGGCAGAAGGATTGCTTGAGCCCAGAAGTTTGAGGTTGCTGTGAGCTAGGCTGATGCCACGGCACTCACTCTAGCCCGGGCAACAGAGTGAGACTCTGTCTCAAAAAAAAAAAAAAAAAAAAAAAAATCCTTGGTACTATTATTTATGATTAAAAAATCTATTAGGATTTTGAAGCACACAGAATGACTATAATAATAGTCAATAACTTTGCCAAAATTAATGAATTAAAGTTTATTTAGCACTGTTTTTATTTTTTACCAAAATATGTTTTCTCTGTGTGTGGACCCTTGTCTAAGAACATACAAAAAAATCAGCTAAAAATGGATTAAAGACATACATTTAAAATTTGAAAATATAAACTTCTCATAAGAAAACATAGGGGAAAAACTTCATGACATTGCTCTTGGTAATGATTCCTTGAATATGGTACAGAAACACAAGCAAAAAATGTAAAAATAGACAAGCGAGACTATATCACAATAAAAAGCTTCTGCATAGCAAAGGAAATAATCAACAGAGTGAAAAGACAATCTAGAGAACTGGAGAAAATATTTCCAAATCATTTCTCTGATAAGAGGTTAATAACCAAAATATATAAGGAGCTCCTATAACTAAAAATGTTTCCTAACACACACAAAAAATGATAAATGCTTGAGGTGATGAATAACCTCCCCCCTAAAGACTCAAAACCAAAAAAATAAATAACACAACTAAAAAACATACAAATGACAGTAATTTTTCCAAAGAAGACATACAAATGGCCATCAGGTGTATAAAATGTGTTCAACACAACTAATTATTAGGGAAATGCATATCAAAACCACAATTCAATACTAGGCTACACCTGTTAAGATGGCTGTTAGCAAAAAGATGGAAGATAACAAGCGTTGATGAGGATGTGAAGAAATTTGAACCATTATGCACTCTTGGCAGGAATGTAAATTAGTGCATCACTATGGAAAACAGTAGAGTTTCCTCAAAAAATTAAAAGTAGAACTACCATATGATCCAGCAATCCCACTTCTAAGTACATATCTAAAATAATTGAAATCAGGATCTTGGAGAGATATCTGCATTCTTATGTTTATTGCAGCATTATTCACAATAGACAAGATATGGCAACAATCTAAATGTTCATGATGGATGAATGAATGAAGAAAATGTACTGTCTATGCAATGGAATATTATTTAGCTTTAAAAAAGAAGTAAATCCTGACATATGTGACAAGATGGATGAACCTGGAGTACATTAAGCTAATTGAAATAAGCCAGTCACAGAAAGACAAATATTACATTATTTGACTCATGTGAGGTATCTGAAATAGTCAAACTCAGAGAAACAGAGAAAATGAGTAGAATGTTGGTTGTCAGGGGTTAGGCTAGGGGAAGGGAAAATGGGGAGTTGCTCTGCAATGGGCATATGATTTCGGTTATAGGAGATGAATAATTTCTAGAGATTTGCTATCATTGTGCTTATAGTTCAAAATACCGTAATGCACACTTAAAAGTTTGTCAAAAGGGTAAATCTCATGTTGTGTTCTTACAAAAATTTAAATAAAAATGAGTTTCTAGAGGTTAGAGACAGAAGCATTTAGAGATTTGTAGCATCAAAGACACTCTCTTGCTAGCCTTGAAGAAGCAAACTGAAATCAATAAAACAGGAGGAGAACAAATAGGAGCAACGGAAGCAAAATCAAAAGCAAGTTATTTGAAAAGACTAATAAAGCGGATGAAATCCTACCAGACTTATCAAGAAAAATCTAAACTCAAAATATCACCTGGTGTTGTAATGTCTTTCAGGTTTTCTATACTCTTCCAAGTTTACCGGTTGTTGGCAGAATTGCTTATATTATGTATAAAAACAGGGACGTCATTACAGATCTTCTGGATATTACAAAAATAATTGAGATAAAATACATACAATTTCATGCTAATTAATTTTACACTTTAGAAGAAATGGATAAATTCCACAGAAGACAGAAATTATCAATCTGGCATTAGAAGAAATAGGAAGTCTGAAGTGTCATGTATTGGTGAAAGAAATTGATCTTTTAAGAAAAAACTTTCATTTGAAAAAATTATTAGATCCAGATATCTTCATATGTAATTTCTTTCAAATATTTTAGATAGAAATAATGTCAGCATTGTACAAAATATTTCAGATAATACAGGTAAAAAGAACATTCTCCACATTATCAAATAGGGCCAGCAGAAACTGACACGCAGTGCTTAAACCAAGAGGAAGTAAATAATTGGGCAGATACATGATGCTCATGGACTAGAAGATTCAATATATTTAAATTAAAGTGTCTATTTTCCTCAAATTGTCCAAAACACTTCAAGGAATCCCATACAAAGTTCAACCAGATCTTATGAAGTTCACCTGGCTCTCAGGTGCTATTCAGCACTCCCCAACCTTTTTGGCACCAAGAACTGGTTTCATCGAAGACAATTTTTCCAGGTATGGGATGGGGGATGGGGACCACAGGCAGTGATACATGGCCAATTCTTAACAGACCACAGACCAGGGCTTGAGGACTGCAATGCTATAGTGATGATTAAACGAAAGATTTCAGTTCTAATTAGGAAGTTAGAAAATACAATTAGTTTATATACATGTATGGGTGTGTGTTTGTGTGTGTGTAGTATGTATGTATTGTTTCAAAGTGCAACAGAGACTATATACAAAATACACAGTTGTTTTGAAGAAAATTGGGCACGAAATTAAGAACACTAACCAGGAAAGAGCAGAAGGAAGATTTAGAGGAACTGAATACATTACGGATAAAGGGAAGTGGGTCTGGACTCGCATCTGCACTAATACCTAGTGATATTGCAAGGAATAAACAGCTATGAAGCAATCTGTAACTGTCTAGCACATAGTAAACACCTACTAAATAGAGTTGTCATTACCAATATTAAGGTTGAGCACAAGAATGAAGGTTTCAAAGTTTTAAGAATTTGTGTAAGGTCATTACAGTGAACAGGAAGAAGCATTTAAAGACCCAATGATCGAAATACAGATTTTGGTGCTTTAGGACCATAGGGAAGCTCCTTTCCCTGAATTCAAATCTTGGTTTAGCTTGTCTTCCCCCAAAATGGAAAGCAGAAACAAACAGGCAGAACAAGTCTATCTGCATTCATTCAAATCTATACCTATGAATAAATATTTTTAGTCATTTTTATTAGCCATAATCAAATTCCTCATAGTTTATCCAAATAAGTTTATCCAAATTCTCCAGATAAAACAAACTAGTATTTACATAGAAGACTTTCTGCATAATTTTATTCATGTTATTCCATTTGATCCAATTAAAATAATTATAAATTATGAAAATAAATTTTGGATTTTGATGACTCAAATTTGAAGATAAACCTCATTTAATGTGTTCTTTTACATTACATACTTAAAGACTAAGAATTAAGTAATTTTTAGTGGAAAGATAGAGTTGAGGAAAATAAAAGGTTTTTCCATCAGGAAATCTTTTATCTTCCATAGCTCAATGCTTGCCTATTGGACGAAAAGCCAAATGTCCTTACCTCTTTCAGTAAGGCATTAATACCTGTTGTGAAAAACCTTTACCAGTGCTAATTGTTCCAGCAAGCAGTGAAAGGGGAACAGCAGGTCTAGGGGTTGTACGCAACTATCTACAATATAAAAGAAGTTCTATACTCCATGGGCCTCTAAGCATGCAGCTAACCCTCCTGATTACAAAAGGTACAGAGTGCCATTAAAAGGCATCAAGATTTCCTGAAGACAATTATAAAGGCATATAACATCTGTTCTCAATCATGGGCGACAGGAGAGAAAATGTGCACCACACGATATGTTACATATAACAAAGAAGTCCAGCTGTGTGAAGAAAAGCATGTGAAAAGGCAATGGCCAAGAAAGAACAGTGCAGACTAAGCATTGTATAATGACAGTGACCCACGGTGATCTCTTTGAGTAGCTCTGTGGTGCCAAGATCTTTTTGTTCTTCTACAAAAAGGGACACCTGTGACATCTCCAATTATTGGTACTATTCATAGAACAGTACTATTTACAAGATAGTTTGAATATAACATTTCAAATAACAAATTTCTAAAAATGCTACACAGGGCAAAGCATTTTCTCGGCCCTTTGTTCTAATAGTCCAGGATCAAAAATGCCTTTATCTCCTTATGAAAATCCATGTCATTCCAAACTATTTTTACATAATTCAAATTACAACTATAATAATTTCATAATAAATATCAATATGTACAATTGTTGTTGAAAATAGTAATTAGGAAAAATTATGCCACCATTTACACAACCAGCCCGATGATTTCTCTTTCTCTTGCTTTCTTACTGGGCTCCAGCCACACGGCTTCCTGATTCTTCCAACACAACACGAACTTCCAACTGGTCATTTTTGCCAATTCTGCCTACTTGGGACACTCTTCACTCAGTTTTCCACAAGGCTTGCTGCCTCACTGACTGCACACATTTATTAACATACCGCCGTCTCATTAAGGCCTTTCCAGAAAAGCCTAATTGAAATAGGACTCATTGTACACCCTTCCTGTTTCCTGAAGTCAACCATAACCAATCTGCATGAGCTCTACTAACTTAACTTTAGCAGAGAGATTTATCAGAAATAAACATAGGCTATACTTTTCTGTGGGCAGAATTTAGGGGAATGGACACATGTTCTGGTTCTGAGGAATCCACAAGTGAAAATCATCTGAGATTAGAGTTTTCCTTGTGAGAATATACAAAATTATGCATTTAAGTTAATTGATAGAACAATATTCAGATTTCCTACTTCTTTTTGTGACAATTATAATTCGTTTTTAAAAATATCATTGTTATATCCAGATTAAAATTTTTTCTTAATATTTTCCTATATTTTTATATCTATAAGATACATAGTAATGCTTCTTTTTATTCCAGGCATAGGATATGTTCCATTTGTCAGTTTTGTTAATATAATAAATCTTATTTTATTATGAATATAAGAAAAGTTTTCTGATCTCATATTTATCATAATTTCTTCTATTTCCCTTGGATTTGTTTTGCTTTGCTTTGTATATTAGGTTCCTGTGGCTATGGTAACAAATCACCACAAACTGGAAGGCTTAAAACAACTTAAGTTTATTCTCTCACTGTCCTGGATGCTAGAAATCAAGGTGACAGAAGTGCCATGCTTTCTCTAAAGATTCTTAGGAAGGATCTATGCTTTACCCTTTATAGCTTCTCATGGCTCTAGGCATTCCTTGGCTATGCCTGCATTCCTCCAATCTCTGCCTCTATGATCACTGGACTCCTCCTCTTCCATTTATCAAATCTCTATGATCTCATAATAACACTTATTGGATTTAGGTCCCAAGGGGCTAACCCAAGAAGATCTCTTTATTTCAAATATCCTTAACTTAATTTTATCTGCAGAGTCTTTTTCCAAATAAGGTAACATTCATAGATTTTGAAGATTAAGATGCTTATATAATTTTTTGAGGGCTACCATTCAACATACTGTACTTTGGTGGTTAAATGCTTAGATTGTGGAGTTTTTGCATTTAAAGTTATACATTTCCCATTGAAGACAAATTTTGCTGATTCCCATAAGTTTCCATGCATTTTACTTGAATTGCTATCTGATTCTAAATATTTTCTGATTATGATTTCTTCTCTGATACATGTCATGTGGGATATTTACAACTATTTTGCTTAATGTTTTTATATAATCTTATTGCTGTTGATTTGTAGTTTTCACTCATTGTGGTTAATAAATATCTTCAGTATGATTTTGATTTTTGCTTAATGGCCCAGAATTTGGTAAATATTAAAAGTTTCTATATTTTCTTTAAAGTAATTTTATTGTTGATGTTATGGCTCTATACATGTGACTTTTATCAATTTTGTTTATCTTATATTCAAATATTATACATCTTGATTTTCTGTAAGTTATGGAAGGAGTTGCATTAAAATCTCCAACTATGATTCAATGTTTTCCTATTTCAACTTTAATCTTAATCAATTGTTGTTTTACATATTTTGAAGTGTTAAAATTTAAGATTTTTATAGCTTTTTTTCAATTTACCTTTTTATCATAACTGTTTCTTTTTATCACATGTATATTCGTTTCTTAAAGTCTCTTTTGTCTTATACAGGTAAAATGTCCCCAACTCAGATGTTTACAGAAGCCTCAATGACAAATGACATACAAACTATCAGGCTAATATCTTGGTTGTTCTTTCCAGCTTCTTCAAAATTAGGTTTCTTTGGCAATCTAGAACTTCACTTTTTGTCTCCTCATCCTAAAGAGACATACAGGCTGTTCCTTCCAGCTCACTTTTTATTACCTGCACTGTGAATGAGCAAATGCTCTGAATGACATGGCAGTGGGAAGTGTGTAACTCATGTCATAGTCCTATCTTTATCTCTGAGATATTACTTATTTAAGTCCAGGCTGTTTTGGTTGTACTCTGATGCTTTCAAACAACTTACTGTGCATATTATCCAATGTTATAATTGTTCTCTGTAGGAGGGTTTAGCTGTGACATGGCTTGAAGCCATGGTGTTTTTTTCTGTAAACTACTGTCTCAAATGAAGATGGTCCAGGGCTAGTATAGCAGCTTATTCACTGTGAATATGCTGTTTTCATCACAGTGGCTAGTGTGGTTTTCACCTCTCCCCAGCAATGTCTATAGAAATAGGGTAGCATATGCTCATTCTTATTTAAAAATGACCAGTAAGTAGCATAGTTATTCTGCTGAACGATTTTGGATACCTGCCCACCATAAGCTGTAAAGAAGGCAATCTTTCCTATGGTCAAGTTAAAATCTTATTCTATAATTAAAGAAGGAAATGAATGTAACTATTTAGCCGAAAGTCTCTGCCATCTTCCATCTTTGCTTTCCTAAGGATAGAAAGACACAGAGATGTTCAGAGTATAATGTTGTGGGATGGAGGTGTAATTCCAAACACAAAGCTCTGGGTTTTTGTAAGGAATTCGAATTTAATCTATCCTCCAACACCACAAGGTCATGTTTCCATGAAATAATATTAGCGCTAGGTGACACTATTCCCATGAATATGCCCTCATGAAAAATCATATTATCTAGGGTAGCACTCTTCCATAGCCAAACAGTTTACTGCTCATTGCATCATACAATGATGCAAAATTTGAATTTCTGTGAAGACTTTATGTTCCTCTTCTAAGTTCTGCAACAGATTTCATTCTCTCATAGGATAATTTTTGTCATTTCAAATTCTACTAATACATGTAACTATGCAGTTTTGCACAGTAGGGTTGAAATGCAAATTTAGAAGTTTAGGTTTGGTAACATAACTCTCAAATCATTGTGTATAACACTTTGGCTTCTTAGGATAGAAATGTCAAAAATGAAGCTGTCAATATCATTGACACTCAAAGTCCATGTGGCAATGCCACCATTTTCATACAGTTCAGTCAGGCTTTTTTTGTCGATTGCTTTATCAGTGGTCCCCAACCTTTTTGGCACCAGGGAATGGTTTCATGGAAGACAATTTTTCCACTAACAGGGAGGGTGGAGCCCAGGCTATGATGCAAGCAATGGGGAGCGAAGGCTGTAACTACAGATGAAGCCTTGCCTCCTGGTTTCTAAGTTTCATGGAAGACAACTTTTCCATTGGGTGGTGTGCGGTGAGGTAAGGGGAAGAGGTGAGTGAGGAGGGGAGGAGGAGGCAGAGCTCAGGTTCCTAACAGGCCATGGACTGATACACGGCGATGGCCATGGGGCTGGAGGCCACAGCTAGTTTCTACTACAGCCAATGTTATTGGGACATTTATTTCAGGGCAGTATGAAATTAGTAGTAAAGAATAAAATTAATCTTTAATACTGTTCTATTATGCATTTTTAAGTGAAACAATATTGGAATTACTGTTGATAACCAAATTGGAAGCATGCCACATGGCTGAGTGAATCTTTAAAATATTCAAGAGGACTTCTAACTCTGCAGAACAATTATCTACACTTCAAATTTCACACAGATAATTTCTGATGGACTTTTTCTGAAAATGTAGTTGGAGCTGTGAGTGTCTAAGTATTTAGGGTTTTAGTTTTTTATTTGATAAATAAAAATAAACTTTTGACCTAGTCAAATGGAATTGCACCAGGGCAGCAGTTGTGAACTGCTTGTTCATGCTGTGCCTTTCTATCCACCCCACATGCATCATCCAGAAAAAAAGGTATTTTGCAGGAAAAGGATATTTTGTAAATACTCATGGACTAGGAAGATCAATGAAATAAATTAATGATACAAAGAAGAAACTGAAGAAAAATGAATTCACATTTTTATGGTATGTGTGATTAGACATTTGGAAATTCAAATGGGTCTGTCTGAAAAGCCTGTGATAACTGATGTCTAGAACTCAAGCAATAGGTCTTGGTCTGTCTTCTACATTGAGTAGTTTATACAAATATGTAAAGAAAAAACGTTTTCTTAATGAATTTTGAAAGTAAATCCCAGATCACTAATATTCCATTAAAAAGGTTAAATTTAATTGCATGTAGTATTATAGATCTTATCTTTCTATTTCCCCAACTGACAAGGAAAATGTAATTATTTTTGAAACGCTATAATATGCTGTAAATGTGTGACCTTTCCACAGTTTAAGCAATAAAGCTCACTCCAGGGTGTTCTGTTGGAGCATAATATTAATATACCTAAGCTACACTGACTTTTGATTAAATATGTTAGCATATTACCAATAGAATATCCCCTGAAGTGTTTTAAAAGATCATCAAGTTATCATATGTAGGATTGCTTAATATTTGAGAAAATTTGTTTCTGTACAATCATGTTTTCCTATCTCCTTGAAAATTTGTTTATATATATTTTATTTAAAATGATTATTTTAGTTTACATTATAAAATTTTCCAAGCAAAATACAATCTTATTTTGACAATTCTGAAAAATCAAATGCTCCTGTTCCAGTGGATAACTACTGATAGGTAATTGTTATACAAGTAGGAGAAAACAAATCCTATACTAAGAAAATAAAAGAAAATAAAAATTGTGAATTGAAAGTTTCAACTCTTTATTTATTCTTGTGTTATAAGTGTGCTCAGAAACCAGAAGTCACATATAGTGGCTAAACCTAAAATTGTTTAAACATCAGCCATTAACACCATTTAATGTCTAATGAATTTTTGCCATGTCCATGAGTTCATATTTTGCACTAAATAGAAATATTATCTTTTCATTATTATATTAGTTAGATATAATTCTTGATGAAATATTTATATTTCATTGAAAAACCAAACCAAACCAAAGCAGCACTCATATGCCCTGTGGTATGAAATGTTATACACACTCTAGCATAAGAGCTAACATTTATGAGTTAATTTACATAAATTAATTCATGTAATGTAATTCTCCTAACAGCCCTATAAATTAGGGTGATTAGTTAAATAATGTGAGTTCCTATAATAGATAAGGCCTGAAAATAACAATGGCTTAGTTAACACAACAGAATTTAATTTCTTGTTCATTTCAAGTCTAAGTAAGGAATTTCTGATTAGGACTCAACTCCACTCAGTCATTCGGGGACCCAGGCTGACAACAGTTCTTCCCTCTTTAACACAATATTGCTGTGGGCATAGATATTCAATCAGTAGATGAGAAAGAATGAAAGAATCCGACAAAGGAAATCACAATAAATCAGACTCTATTCACATTTTGCTAGTTCTAACTTTGTCACAAGACAATGCCTCAGAAATAGGGAACATTATTACAATAGTATAGGAAAATGCTTCTGTTATTTGTACTACCAGTCTCTACCATTTTGCCATTCTCTTCACCATATATCAATTTCAGAACGTTTTCTACGCTAGCACATGCTCATTTTTTTCCCTGATGAAGATCCAACAAGATTCCCTGTGTTTCTAACAAGCTTCTGCTCCTGATTAAAAACTTCCAGTTCTCTGAGTCCTTTCCATTAAGTGGAACTGTAGCTCTAGAATATAAAAGCCAGGGAGACAAGTAATCTGCTGTCAGCATTTGTAATATACAGTGGTGGTGGAGGAGCAAGATAATTGCAATTAACTTCCTTACTTACGAAAGTAAAATATTAAGACACACAGAGCAATGGTGAAATACTGTTAATGGAAATTGAAGTCTTGATTTCCTAGAAGTTGGGGGAGACATTTGATTACAACTTAATTCTAATCTTTGGAAATAATTCTTTCATTCATTTATAGTGTGTGGCCATTTGCTCATCTTTTTGGAAGGTTCTTTTTCCATTTCTCTGTGTCCACATTTAAAGTGAGCCTTTAGGCATAAACTAGTTCTTCTGGGCTTTATATTTTTCACAGGCAGCTTCCTGTGCATGCAAGTTTGAGAATTTGAGAGTTCCTTTAAGACCTGTATATTCAAAATATTTTTTAACTCCAGTTGGTGGATTCTTTGGCATTATAATTCCCTCACAAGAATGGTGTGCTTCTTGCCTTGTTTCTAGTCTATACACTGTGCCAGGAACCATACTGGAATTCTATACTATACAGAATTTGTGAAGTATAATTCATTTCTTTGCTTTTTGAATTCTTTTCCATTACTTCACAAACAAATGGCAGCTATATTGCTATAATCATAAGTGTATGAGAAAGAAATACCCTTAATCACATTGTTGTCTCAAAGATGAATCTTAATTGGCTGTTTGAACACAAAGCTTTTTTCAATGTATTTCTGTTTATCAAGGTGAAGAAAGAGCCCCTCTTTCTAACTGTTGAGGCTGCGTATTAGCTAGCAGCTTGTATTTCAGTAAGTGTTATTAACCCATTTACAGATGCAAAAAAAATAATGCACTGACTGAGGTTATGTAAGGTATTTAGTGTTCCAAAGTTAGTAGTTTTGAAGCTAAGATTTAAACACAGCAATTTTTCCAAACATAGGACTCCCTGCTATTGTCCTTCAATTTATTTATCTTCTGCCTATAACATCTCCCTCCATAAGGGCTCAAAAATACATCTATATGACATAAAAGTAGAACAGACTTTATAACATTTTCCCCATAACATTTATTGATTTTAACCATGGGTTTCTTCAAATCCAATCTCTCCTTGATATTTCAACGAAAAACAGAAGTTCTTATGTACATACATAACATCACTGAAAGGATGTCTAGCAGTGTATGATGTTAACATTTCATCTATACCTCCAGGCAAGTCCAAATATTTTTCTTATTTTTTTAGTATGTAGTGATAGTTTACTTCTTCTTATTTTTTGCTTTTATTATTATTTTATTTCATACATTTAGACGGTAAAAATGTTTCTTGTTACATGGACGAATTGTATAATATAATGCTGAAGTTAAGGTTTTTAGTGTACCCATCACCAGTATAATGTACATTGTACCCAACAGGTTCTGTTGATCCCTCATCTACCTCCCACGACCCTCAGATGCTTATTACTCCACTATGTAAGACCATATATACCCATCATTTAGCTCCTACTTATACTTGAGAACATGTGGTATTTATTTTCTATTGCCTGACATACTTCAGTGAGGATAATGGTATCCAGTTCCATTCTTTTTCTTCATTTTTGACTGACTGGATTAATTCAAAATCCTGTCTTCAAGCTCTGAATTTTTTTCTTCTATATGGTCAAGTCTCTTGTTAAAACTTTGCACTGTATTTTATACTTCTCTAAATGATTCTTTCCATTTCAGAAGTTCAGTTATGTTTTTATTTTAAATATCTATCTTTTTAATGAGTTTTTATTCATATCCTGATTTTTTAAAAATTCTTTGTATTAGTTTACCACTTTCTTTTGAATACTGAGAAGCTTACTTGCAATCCATATTTTGAGTTCACTTTCTGACATTTCAATAATTTGCTTTATGTTGGATTCTTTTGCTTGAAAGCTAGAGCGATTTGGGGGGGACATTTTTATACTCTGTTTTTTATACTGCCAGAAGTCTTGCATTCTTCTTTTTTGAACAAGCTGACACTTCCTGTTTTTGATTTTACTTTTGTTTAAATGGCACTTCCCTCCCCACTTAAGGGTTTGACTGTAGCGTATATTAGTTAAGGACCTTTGGCTTTGCTTAGGAGTATTTAGATATAGATAATGCTCTGAATAAAATCCTTTGTAATAGATAGCTTAATGTGCGGTTTTCTTGAATGCTAATTATTTGTGAGCTGTAGTTGTTCTGTACTATTAATATATGTGTGGTCTTGTTCCTTGCCTTCTGGTGAAAAGGAAAGCTGGAGATCTCTGGAATCTTGCCTCTTTCCCTGGTCTTGGGCAGTTCTAACATCCAGAATTGTGTTTGGATATTGAGTTTTGTCTCTAGACCTATAGGTGGCACTTGAGGTTATGAGTTGGCCAAGCCCTGAACAATTGAATCAGCAAATGATAAAATGGGCTGCACACATTGACTTCCCTGTTAGTAGGTTGTGTTGGCAGGAGAGAGCTAGATGTGGTGGTGTTTGTGGGAGCTAGGCTCTAGCCTGTCAGAAGAAATAATCAATCAGATGTCCCAGGCACTGGGGCTGGAACTTTGAATTCCCAGGAGGCCTCTTATTGTGATTTTCCACCACCAAGATGTGGGGGGAAGAGCCAGGTAGGACTGGGTCAGATAAGTCTGCATCAAGGTTCCCCAGAGGCTGATGCAAGCACTGTCCTAACAGGGGTCTAAGTTCAGTTCCCAGGCTGCTGGGGGAATACTGGTGAGGTGGAGATGCCCCACTATCTTAAAGAAACTGCTCAAGGAAGTGGAATAGTCTAGAATCCACAGTCTAGCAGACAGAAGTGGGGGTCATGTTGCCCCCCCAAACACCACTTCTGGCCAAAGCTGCTAGGCCAGATTGTAGGCACCTGTGCTCAGGCAGCATAGTGGGACCTGACTGTGAGCCTCCATTACCAAGAGAGAGAACACGGCTATCATTTCTAGGGGAGTGGGTGTCACATGCCTGCAGCATAGCACAGATACACACTGCACTTTCCTCTCAATTCTGTCCACCTGGGCTCCATCCCCACTGAGATCAGTTTACAAATATCCCCTCCCATCCCCAAATGATGCAATTGAGTCTTGAGAGTATGGGAACAAGTCCACAGACCCATTCCTAGACCCCTGACTCCATGTGCCACCCAGACTAAGAGAAGCATGCTGGTCCCCAGCTGCCTGGAGGAAACTCAAGCCAGTGCTTGGAATTTCACTGCAGTTCACCAAGGGTTGGGAAGAGGAGGAGGAAGAACATCGCTCTCTGTGAATCAGCCAGACAGATAGCTCTGGTGAAAATGCTGGCAGGTGTGGAGCTCCTGGTTCAAAAACCCCTCAGTTCCAACCTGGCACACAACTGTGGTAAAGCAACTTCATCCTGAGGTGCAGGAGATTGCCTGGGTTCCCATCTCCCTCTGGCTCTGTCCAGCTGGCCCAGTTAGAGGGCAACTGAGCTCCATCAGCACAGCAGGACCAGAAAGTTACTCTCCACCATCAGGACAGAGAAAGTAACTGCTGTTTCTGAGAGGTAGGGTGTTCCTTGTCTACACTGCAGGACAAAGCACTCTCTTCTCAGTTCTGTTCATGTGGGCTTCCTCCCCACTTGAAATCAGTTCATAAATCTCTCCTCCATGCCCCTGAACAATGTGATCGAGTCCTGGGAGTATGGGAACAGACCCACAGGCCCACAGGCCCTCAAGTGCAAGCACTGACCCTGACTTGGAAAGGCAGGCTGGTCCCTGGCAACTGGAGTTAAGTCAAACTAGCCCCTTGGAATTTCATTGCGGTTCAGTGGGGGGAGGCAGGGAAGGATGCCATTCTCCATGGGTGAAGACAGGCTAGCAGCTCCATGAAAAGGCTGGCAAGCATCTAGCTCCTGGTATAAAAACCCTTCAGTTCTGCAGTGGTCCACAGGAATGGCAGTAAAAATCTACCTGGGGGTGCACATGGGTTCCTGTCTTTCTCTCTGGCCTGGCAGCAAGGCAGTAGCAGGGATTGAGGGAAAAGCTCCCAATTAGTTTTCGACATGAATGGCTGGGTTCAGAAGCCTGTAAAAACTACCTGTGCTCCCCACAGCACTGTGGAATCTGTGGGTGTCAAGGAATGCTTCTTCTGCCAAAATGAGAAAGGTTTCAGGTAGGAGTGTGGGGCTCTAAAGATCTCCTGCTTACCCTTGCCTTGGGTCCTGGTCCGGAGATTGCTCAAGGCACTCAAAAAAAAAAAAACAAAACTCACTCAGGTAGTCTGTGTTTTAACTTGACTCTCAATGCCCCCTGTTGTCTGCTGTCTTTACTCTTTCTCCGTCTGACAATCTATTCAAAATAAGAGTTTTTGAGGGATATCTGGTTGTTCTCTGGAGATGAGGCATATATCCGCTTCCTCTAGTAAGCCATCTTGCTGACTTATTTTTAATTGACATGTAATAATTTTATATTTATACATAAATATTGCATGTATACAATGTGTAATGATCAAATCAGGGTAATTACCACATCCATCACTTCAAACATTTATCATTTCTCCATATTACCTTCCATAGATGTCGTGCCAGTTTGCAGTCTTACCGACAGTGTATGAGTGTTCCCACCTCTCCACATCCATGCCAACATTTGTTGTTTCGGGACTTTTTGATAAAAGCCATTCTCACTGGAGTTAAGTGATATATCACTGTGGTTTTGATTTGCATTTCCCTGATGATTAGAGACGTTGAGCATTTTTTCATGTTTGTTGGCCATTAGTCTGTCTTCTTTTGAAAAATTTCTGTTCATGTCCTTTGTCCACTTTAATGGGGTTGTTTGATTTTTTTCTTGCTGATTTTCCTGTTGGTATTAATTGATCAACACTTACGTGTACGTATGGGAGTAACATTCAGAAGGTGCTGGGCAGGTGGGAGGGGGAAGAAGAGGATAAATATATTCACACCTAATGGATGTGGTGCATACTGTCTGGGGGAGGGACATGCCTGTAGCTTTGATTTGGGCAGGGCAAAGGCAATATATGTAACCTAAACATTTGGACCCCAGTAAAACTCTGAAATAAAAATATACGTATATTAAAAACAAACAAAAAAAACAAAAAAAATATCATTTCTTGATGTTGGAAACTTTCAAAATCCACTATTCAAGCTATTTGAAAATATATAATAATCATTAATTATAATCAGCCTATAGTGTTATAGAACTGGAGAGAGAACTGATTCCTTCTATCTAGCTGTACTTTTGTATCCGTCAACGCTAAGTCCTTTAAGTCCAAATTTCTTCTAGACTGCCAGAATAGCTCTTGCTAAATGTGCACATCTTTAAACATGTGATAAATTTGTATTTTTGCAAGAAGTATTGCATTTATATTTTAAGATCCATGCACATATGTTAAGTCTAGGGGTATATATATATATATGTCTACATCATATGATTTTTCTGTAGCAATTTAAATTAGAGTGGAGAAATATTTTGAGTGAGGTAATGTGATGTATTTATTATGTGCCTTCTCTTAAAAACATAGTCTTTATTTAAACATTATAATGTTTTTGTACCCATGCTTGTGAATTAGCATATCTTCAGAAATATTTAAAATGAGCATGTAAAGATCTTCACCATGAAGATCCTAAATCAGTAGGTCTGAGAGAGTCTGCCCCTTGATATACTGTATTTTTAACAAGCTCTAGTATATTTTGACACTCCCAATAAAAAACCTGTGTTTTCTTTAACTGCCTGTGGTAGGCAGAATAATCCCACCCCCCAAAAAAAGGTCAATGTCCTAAATCCTGAAACCTGTGAATATGTTTCCTTATCCTTAAATGACAAAAGGGAGTTCAGTAAATGTGACTAAGTTTCAGGTCCTTAAGATAGGGAGATTTTCCTAGAATCACATGTATCCTTAAGACCAGAGAACTATTTCCTGTGGTGGTCAGAGGGAGTTGTCACTATGGAAGGAAATCAGTGAGAGTTATTAATTTACTAATCACTAGCTTTGATGATGATGCAAGGGAGCTGGGAGCCAGGAGTCAAAAACAGTACGAATGGCCTCAGGAAGCTGGAAAAGGCAAAGAAATGTATTATCCAATAGAGCCTTCAGAAAGGAAGGCAGGTCTGCCCACTGCTTGATTTTAGTCCAGTGAGAACTGTGTTAAACTTCTAACCTAAAGACCTGCAAGATAATAAATTTGCTTTGTTTTAAGCAACTAAATTTGTGGTAGTTTGTTAACAGTGGCGATAGAAAACTAGTACGCTGGCATTCTAATTTACATACTACTTCACCTTAACACCTGATTTTATCCCTTTTCTTTTTAGTTGAATATCTTAGTTTGCATTTAGAAAACTAAAAGAGACATATAATACCTTAATATCAGCATCAATCTTATTTTTAAAATAAATATTGCATAATTTTTCCATTTTTTACATAGCCATGAATGGTGCATGAATTTTCTTGTTGCCTTGGCAACTAGGATACAATGCTGAAGACAGAAGATACACCTCCCATCTTAAAGTGAGCCTCAGACTACTGGGACCAGATACTTTGCCTAGGTTTTATTACCTGATTTAACTTATGTTCTGACCCAACACTCAGCCTGTTTTCCTCTTCTATCTGTATCAGCAGTTGGCTTCAGAGTTGTTATTTTGGTCGGATATTGTATGCAGCACCAAAAACTGCACACAAAGAAAAACCACTAGCAAAGATTTGTCATGTCATAAGAAGAGGATACTAGTGTTTCTACTGCCTGATGTGTGGTCATCTAAAGAAACTAACCATTCCAGAACTCTCTCAGTTTGAGAAGGAGTTCTTCAGAGAATGTGACAGGAGTCCCTTTAAGTCTGAGTGCATTTGTGAATATAGAAGCTGAGGTCTGCTTCTTACCTGGATATTCCTGACAGCAGAATTGTTGATGTAGCCTGCATCACTGTACCTGGCTAGAAATGGATATAGAAGGAAAGGAACCCTGGGACTTCCCATGGAACAATAAGAGTCGGCTTCATGGTTAAAGCACAAGCAGAAATTGTAAGGGTATGATGGCAAAAAATACATTCTTTATTGCTCATATTTTTAATGAGGGGATTGGTCAACACATTGTCATGAATTTATGCTCTAATGTATTGTGAATAGCAGAATAAAAACTCGTAGCAATATTCATTAATTAAATGTAAACATAGAAATTATGTTTTATATTCTAAAGATAGACCTTAGAATTTTCACTAAAATAATACAATTTAATATAAAATTTTAAAAAATTAAAGGTCATATCTCATTCATGAATAAGCAGAAAAATGTTAATTGCCTGAAAAGAAGGTTATATTCAGAATTAATAATTATACAGACATAATTAAATTAACTGATAAGAATGTGTATAAACATGGACTTTTATTATTATATGATAAACGGCTTAAAATCTATTTTATTTTACCATAGTAACCTTTTTTAAAATGTCATATTTATCCTCAGATGACCTTTCATAAGAAACAAAAATATCTATGGTTATATAAACATTGTGCTAAATAGTTTCATGCTTGGATAATTTTTTTTCTATTTAAAATTCATTGCTTTGTACTCTTAAATGGCAGATATGAACTATATAAAAACTAGCAGTCATTTAAAATCTTAGTTCTTCAGAAAAGTCGATATGTGATGCAAAGTAATTAAAATGAAATAAAACATATAGAGTAGTTCAAAATTGAACTACTTGTATATACTCAGATATGAAATAATGACATTACAAGCTAACAGCTTTTCAATTAATATAGTATGATTTGATATAAGAATGATGTGGCTAGGTTCATAAATATATGATGACGATTCATTTAATAAATGTTAACATCTCAGTTGCTTAAGGAAATAAGCATGCATTACAAACATACCTAGAGAGCTCAGCTATGTGCCTCTGCTACTTTTGGATGGGTTTGCTCAAATCTAGGAATTGGCTGGCTGACAAATGATCTAGGCTAGTGAACAACTGGGCTGACTCAACTCCATTCTATGGGTTTCTCTTCTCCCTTTCTGGAGCCACCGTACTCTCTTGAGAATGTCCATCTCACAGCAATGGCAGAACGTAAGAGCACATGTAGAAATGTGCAAGCCCTTTTTTAAAGCTTGTGCTTGCGTCATATCTAGCCAATAATTCATCTGCCAAAACAGGTCATAAAACCAGGCTGCAGTCAGAATGGGAGAGTGCTGCAAATTTACAAGACAAATATGATTGCAGAGAAAAATGAAAACTGGTGACTTTCACATACCATACTATATCTTAGTCAGCCTACTTTTCATCAGTATAAAGCTGGGAGAGGGAGCAAAGATGATTTTGCCTTATAAATGCCTCAGGCCCTTTTATCCAGGTTGATGCCACCTTAGCCAGTATGATCAGGTTCAAAAAGTTTGTAGATATTCTCATTATTTTATTCAACATCTTGTGGCAAAAATCCTCCCCATAATTATTTTTGAGGCATTCTTCTCTGTAGACTTCATCTGTACCTCTTTGATTATGGCAGGGTGTTGGGCAGTCACACCATAAAGAGTTCTGCAGCCCCTTAGTATAACTGGAGAGTCTACTTGGTAATCAGAATCCTTAACAAAATGACCCACAGGCACAGCACAGATTTGACAGTCACCATGAGATCTTTGCTTACTTTGAAAACACTTTACTCTTGTGAAAGGCTTGAGATGAGAGTGAGAAATATTTTCATTTTGCAATCTAGCAAGTTCTGGATCCTCTTTACCTGCTCTAAATAAATATGACTTGAAAACTGCTTTTTTTTTAAAAAAAAAAAAAGGTCAACTCTGTGAGGATGGGAGGACACACATTGTCAGTTACTTCTCTAAAAACAGCTTTACTGAGGTATAATTTATTGATATATACCATAAAATTGCCTATTTTAAGTGTACAATGTAATAATTTTTAGTAAAATTACCAATCTGTGCAACCATCACTATAATCCAGTTTTAGAATAATTTTATCATTCTAATAAGATCCCTAATACATATTTACAGTTAATTCCATTTCTACTCACAACCTGAGGTGACTATTTTCTGTCTGTATAGATTTGCCTCTTTAGAACACTATATAAATTGAATTATAACATATATGATCTTCTGTATCTGACTTTTTTCACTTTAGCAAAATATTTTTGAGTCATCCATATTGTGTCAGTGAATAACTTTTTAACACACACATGTACACACACACTCACACACACCCCTTCATCTCCTTAAGTTTTTGGTGAATTATCAATTCTTGTCTTTCACACATTTTTCCTATCTTTTTCCTCAAACTTCTAAGACAGTTTTAAAAAATAGGGTTTGCTAATTATTTTTACGTAATATATGACACAAATATTTTAGTTTATTATATATTTTTTAACTTGCTTATATTTTTTGTTTATGACTTCCTGATTGTCTAATTTATAAATATCTATTATTATTGCACGAGTTTTATAGATATAGTTAGGAAACATCTTTCAATATTCAAGTAATATATAGATCCTCTTGGGGGAAATTTATTGACAACTTTTTCTAATTTTTCTATTGAAATTACTTTGCTGTCTATGCTGAATGGGGTCCATTCTGATAAATGTATTTCCCTAGGAAATTCTTCACTTCATCTTTATATTGAAATTTATATCCTTAGATTTTAACAGATAATTCTCTTATACTTTATTATTCCATTTTGTTGTTATTGTTGCTGTTGTTGAAAGTTTATCTCAACCTTCTCAACTCAGTACCAAACTAGTTGATAAAGTAGTTATTTACTGACTGGATTAAAAATTTTAGTTTAGCTGTTCAAATTATACAGGTAACCCTCTACGTGTGTCATTAACATCATCAACATTCTCAATGGTTCTTTATACAAAATGGAATAACATTTAGGATACATCTAAAATGTAAGATGTCGACAATAACCAAAGAGTCAATAGAAGAAGACATATCCCAGATATTGCAGTGGAAGAAAAATGGATTTTAAATAATTATTATAAATATATTAATGAAAATAATGTGAAAGATGGACAATATGGATGAAAGGGGCATGACTTCCAGGAGAAGAGTTGATCAATAACAATAAGAAAAATCAAATTGACATTCGAAATGGAATGGGGAATGAGAGAAATCACTGGCACACAGGCAGGACTGGGCAGAAAAGACACCTCCCCAGTCAGCTAAAGCTGCAGAGTCTCTAGAATCTCAGCATGCAGTCTCCATTTTGGAAAGAAGATATTTTTGTAGAAGCCTGGTCTGGCAAGTCTTCAGAGACCACAGCCTCAACAGTAATCACCAATGCATCAGTGAATGGATTATTTTGCCCACAGTATGAGGATGCCCATTGCTATTGTTTTTCCTTGCTGTTTTGTCTGTTTTCTGGGGGGCGGTGGCTGCATTTCTAATGCAGATGAAGAACATAAAAACAATACATTTCTGTCTGGAAGTCACCTTCTTTTGTGAAATTGAATATGGGAAATGTCTACTTAAAGAAACATATTTTTCTATTTCTTGGTGATTTCAGCAAATTTACAATCTCAAAAATGTGCTCTAAAGTCAGGAAAAACTTCAAATGATAGACCAATAGCTAAGTTATAATTTTGTATAAAAATGATTTTTATGTAGCCAAAGAACATGTAACAGTTGTTATATAGTGAGAAGATATAAAATGAGTTATTAGGTTAATATTGATACTTGTCAAACAATTAAGGGAAAACATACTTGGCTAGACGATAAAAAAGAAAAACATGTTAAATACCAGGCATCAGTGGTAGAGCAGAGCTTGACAAGTGTATCTGTTTCTATTTTGCTGCCCAGATTAAAGTAAAATGATTATCAAACAGAATGGTCCATTAAAAACAAAAACAACCCAACTAATTTCTGTAGGAGATCATTGCATATGCAAGCAGAAATGGAAAATTAATAAACTGTTCTAATGCCCTTACACACCCAAATTTTTGAAAACTTGGAAAGGATGTAAGGGAACCCCTGAATTAGGGGAAGAGCCAAGGTCCAAATTTAAATGTGCAAGAATATTATTAATTCCAGTGCAGAAGATAGTATTCTCTGTGGATAAGAATGCTGTTGAGAAAAATAAATCATCAAATAAAATTTCAGAGCATCAGGATGCCATTTCCATACCAAAGTTTGAATTGTTCTTTGCTGAAACAGAATTCCCACAACCTGCTGTTTCTGAGATTACCTGGAGAATTTATAATAAAGTCTCCAGTCAGTTATTATCATTAGAGCAATCAGGAAAGACTGATGTTTCCTGATGGCTTTGTATGGGTAACAATTTCTTGTTAACATAGTCAATAGCACCTTGCATTTCATATCCCATATACCCTTTTCCTTTGAAATAATCTTTATCATATAGCTATCTAATCCTATCTTGCCCTCTTTTGTCTCTGAAGCAGTATTTTTTAAAGAGTGCATATTGTGTTATCATGATATTCTACCTCATCCCTGTTATCCTCTTAATCTGTGGGACTAAAACTTTTATCTGGTAAATTAGAGTGTGCTGCTCACTGTCCCCAGTTGGTTGTATCAAGTTGTGGCCCCTCTTTGTTTATAAGATTCTTTTGCTAAAAGATCACAACACCATGACACTTGGATAGCTGAAATAGAATTTTTTGTTATTTACAGCTCCAAAGAAAAAGGCTACCTGGCAGGGTCACACAGAGTGCTATACTCCATAAACGGTAACAGAAGGCTGAAGTTTATGTATGACAAGCAAGATAAAGGTAACTAGGTTTCCTGGGCTCCATGTAGATTGGCTAACTGGAATAATTTTGGAAGGCCCTGGGGCGTATGGTTGTCTGTAGTTTTCTGGCACCTAGCCTTTGGTCCATTAGGGCTAGCACACAGTAAAAGCTTTGTAAAAAATTATTATTGTAGCACTGTAAAATATTTTAAAATATATTATGATATATAATATATACACCACATAATATATTGTGATGCTTCCATTTTTGTTCTTCTTTCTCAAGAATTATTTTTCTGTTGTGCTATCTTGTGGTTCCATATGAATTTTAGGATTGCTTTGACTATTTCTGTAAAAAAGAAATGCCATTAAGATTTTGTTAGGAATTGCATTTAATCTGTAGATCGCTTTGGTAATATGGGCATTTTAACAATATTAAGTCTTCTAATTCATGAATAAGGAATATCTTTGCATTTATGTGTGTATTCTTTAATTTTTTCATCAAAGTTTTATAGTTTTCAGTGCACAAGTCTTCATCTCTTCAGTTGAGTCTGAATTTATAGATATGGTACCAAAGGCACAGGCAACAAAAGCACAAATGTCAAACTAAAAATCTTTTGCACAACAAAGGAAACAGTCAAAAGGATGAAAAGGCAACCTACAGATTAGTAGAAAATATTTGCAAACCATATATTGTATAAGAGACTAATTTCCAAAATATATAAGAAACTCCTACAACTCAATAGCAAACAAAACAAAACAAACAAAAAATCCTAATAGCTTGTTTAAAAATAAGCTAAAGACTTAATAAACATTTCTTTAAAGAAGACATAAAAATGATCAACAAGTACATGAAAAAGTGTTAACATCACTAATCCAAAGGGATGTACAGTTCAAAACCATAATTACTTATCATCTCACACCTGTGGCTCTAATCCAAAATGTAAAATGTAACAAATGTTGGCCAGAATATGGAGAAATGTGAAACTTTGTACATTGTTGGTGGGAATGCAAAATTGTGAACCATTATGGAAAACACTATAGAGATTTGCTCAAAATATTAAAAATAGAACTGCCATATGATCCAGCAGTCTCACTTCTGAATATATATCCAAAAACAGTGGGATCAGGACCTTAAAGAGATATTAATACTCCCATATTCATTGCAGCACTATTCACAATAGGCAAGATGCAAAAACAACCTCAATGCCTATTGATGGATGAATGAAGAAAGAAAATATGGTGTGTGAGATACACACACACACACACACACACACAATGGAATATTATTTAACCTTAAAAACAAAGAAGTTTCTGTAACATATAACAAAATGAGTGGAGGATATTATGCTGAGTGCAATAATCCAGTCAGGAGGTATATAAAACAGTCAAATTTATAGAATCAAAGAGCGTAATGGTAGTTTCCAGGGACTGGAGGGAGAGAGAAATGGGAAGTTCCTAATCAATGGGCATCATGTTTTAGTTAATCAAGATGAATTAAATTCTAGAGATCTGCTTTACAACGTTGTACTTATAGTTAGTAATAATGTATTGAATACTAAAATCTGTTGAAGGTAGAGATTGTGTTAAGTGTACATACCACAGTAATATAAATTTTTTATAAAAGATGGTGTATTAGACAGGCTTTTCTAAAAAGAAAATAAATTTAAAAAACAAAAACAACCCCCCAAACCTAAAGCATCCTAAGCATTTACTTTGGATGCGAAAAAGAAAACATTTAATGCAGCAAATTAGATGCCTTCATCTCTTTTAAAATGTTGGGTGTGTATATATCAGGGAAATTGGTACCAGCCTCAGATATCTCAAAATTCAGGAATGTGAGAAAGCCACCTGCAATGGCATCAGTTGCCTCAGTCCTCAAAACAGGGGATTCACAGGCACTCATTTGGGTGCTGCTACCAACATCATGTCTGCCAAAATGCCTATGCATCTTGCTGCAGCTGCACCAGAAGTTCTGTTGTTCTTCTGACTTCTAAATCTCTCTTTATTGCCTCACATTGGCTGAATCTAGGCTAGACATCTGCTTGAAAGTGATTCTAGAAGATGAAATTTTTAGGCTCTTCACTGTCATGCCAGGGATCATGTAGGAGAGGGTAAATGAAGCTCAGTTGAAAACAGACACTCCAGTAGGTACGGGTTAATAATTAAATATGTTTGGAGAAAAAATAATTTAAGCATGTTCATGGAAGGAGTGGCCCATGAATAATTTGTAGTCAGTTCAAAATCAATATAAAACTACTGACTTGTAATCCTCCCTTCCATGATAGGAGCTATCATCCCCAACTCCTTTATTTCTATACCAGATATGAGTGTATTTCCAGATACAAGATGTTAAATGAGGAAACTACTCTTCTTTAGTATCCCTTTTCTATTCTTTCATTTAAGTAGAAATCAAATGGTACATCTATGAAAGCATGTGCAAACACACACACACATGCATAGACATAGACACTAATATGCGTCTTTAGCCTTGCAATGTGTGTGTCACATCTATTTTATCTACCTATTTATTGCTACTTTTCTAAGGCAGGAGCTCTTCAATCACCTAGAGTATTGAAATATTAGGTTTTAAATAAGAAATGTCTGACTTCCTAAAGTACTAAGTTTGACAGTTAATATCTCTGACATTTCACTTTGACACTTGTTTACTGTGAAGGCACATGCCATTCTTTCAAACACACAGTTTGGCTTGTGATTATCTTTCACTTTTTTTAGAGTAAATTTTGTGAAACCGTAGATAAGTAAAAATCCATGTTATTTTTTTAATATGAGTTCCGAGGAGAAACCAATGCAGCTCAGACAGTTTGAAAAATCAACCAAGTGTTAGGGAATGTGCCTAATGAATTCACAGTATGTCAAAGGTTTAAGAAGTTTCATTCTGGTGATTTTAATGTTGAAAATTAGCCACATGGGTGACCTTAGACCAAGGTGCATAATGATGAGCTGAAAGCTGTAGTGGAAGCAAATCGATCTCAACCTAAGTGTATATTAGTGATAAGGTTTGACGTTACTATTCCAACAATATTGGACTATTTGAAACAAACAGGCAAGGTAAAGAAACTGTATAGATTTATACTGCATGAATTAAATGTGTGTCAGAAAAGAAACCTTCACAAAGCTTGCCTTTCTTTGCTGTGGCAACATAAAGCAGAACCATTTCTACACCGTATTGTGATGTGCGATGACAAATGGATTCTTTTGACAATTGCAAACTTTCTTTTTTCTCAACACTTTCCAAACTATATTGATAAATTAGAAGTGTGTGTGTTTTCTGCTCTCAGTTGCTGCTGTTTTTGTTTTTTGTGAGAATTTATGGAGAACTGCCATATATAATAAATTTAGAAAAAATAGATCACAAATTTTCATAGAAATTATTTTAAGCCACTTGATTTGATTCATTTGGTTCATTAATTTGTATGTTAGGATAAAATATGAGTATTTTCTTAAAACTTTTATAGAATCAATTAAATGGAAGCCAGATAAAGCTGATGTTTATAGCCATAGAAGAACAGGTCCAAATATTACTGGTACGATAAGTTTAGTTTAAAATGTTGCATTCATTTCTCTTTATCTTAATATTGCCATGTAACCAGTAGACTTGGCTTAGTATGTGCTATATTAAAAGAGAAAAATGTATTTTTCTCTTTTTAAATGACTTGATAAAATGTTAATGTGAGACCCACTTATGCTACCATATTTAGGTGCCTTTAGAAAAGTCAAATATTATGGCATATTTTAGCCAACTGTGTGTATCAGAGGGATGCTGTACTGTACATTGTCCATAAACTTTAATAATCCAATATAAAAATCAGTCTATACTCCACAAGTTTATATTGAACAATAGTAGAAAAAGTACTGTTGATTATATATAGAACATTTGAATTAAACATTTCTTTTAAAACCAAAATCAATTAAGGAATATAAATAGTAAATTAAAAATTCACTAACTATATGCTATATTTTGTAGATTTCATAATAGCAACAACTAACTCACATTGATCAATTTTCAAATTTTATTCGAAATCAGAGTATACTTCATATAATTGGCCATACTTACCTAAAAATGAAAGTAATTCTTTCAGTTACTATATGTATTCAAGTACAGATATTCGATTACAACGAAACATCTAAATGTGATTTAAAATAAAGTTTTATAAAAAATAACTTTGAAGTAAAAATTATGTGTCAGATAAATTTCTAGGTATTGGGATAGAAATGGTGGCTGTAATACATGCATCAAATGCTTATTTTTCTAGATGTGGAGATCAAAATCCAGTTTTAGTAATTTTTATTTCAGGATTCCCCTAGAGATATGTAAAATGTGTATGCTAATTATGAGTTGGATGTGGAACATTCTCAAGATTAAATTCTACTGAGAAAACATTGAGTTACAATTCATGTTACATAGATCTGCAGTCCCCAAGCCCCTGGCCACGGACTGGTACCAGTTCTTGTCCTATTAGGAATCAGGCTGCACAGCAGGAGGTTTTGTGGCGTGTGAGCAAGGGACGCTTCATCTGCATGCACAACCCTCCCCATTGCTCACATCACCGCCTGAGCTCCACCTCCCGTCACATCAGCAGCTGCATTAGATTCTCACAGGAGCATGAACTCTATTGCAAACTGCACATTTGAGGGATCTAGGTTGCATGTTCCTTGTAAGAATTTGTCGAAAACCATCCCACTCCCCCACAGTAATTGGAAAAATTGTCTTCCATGAAACCAGTCCCTGGTGCCAAAAAAGTTGGGGACAACTGATAGATGATCCTTGAAGATACGCAAGTAGATGAGAATATAGTGGAAAGCATAGTAGAATACGGAAGAGGTTTGGAATCAAAAGCTAAGAATTGCCATTACATAGAGAGAGGTGCTGATGAGAGTATCTTCAGCATAAAAGATTGTCTAGTAAAGTAATATTAATGAATTTGTAAATCACATTATATAAATGACTTACCATTGAAAATCTGTGTAAAGTTAAATTAAGAAGGAGATTATAGGGCAGAAGTGAGGTTGCATTGGAATAAGAAGAAAGTGTAGAAAGCCCATTATCCAAAGTGAGGTGACACAAGATCGGAATGGGCTCCACGTGTACTCGCCATCAAATTGGTACTGACTGATTAACACTATGGTGCTTAAGTGGTGGTGGTGTTCACCAGGGATTATGGGGCCGGGGAAGTAGACCCACATCTGAGGGATGCGGTAAGCATTGTGGAGGGAAGGGGCATGCCGCTAATCCTTGCTAGGGAGAGGCAAAGGTATAAAATGTAACCAAAATGTTTGTACTCTGATATTTTCCCGAAAGAACATATTTTTCCTAAAGAAGAAAGTGTAGATAACAATTATGGTTTACTGTTTCAGGATATTTGCTGTGGAGGGATAGGAAATGGAGAAGACAAAGTATAGTAGCTTGAATAACTAAGTAGTGTAACTCGTTAGTGGAGATGAATCTTCCTTAATATCAAGGAAAGTCGAATATGTTTAATATTGACTGGAAAGGACATATTTTAAGGATGTGATGGGGAAACACGAAAGAAGAAGCAGGCAACAAAGCAAGGTGGGATGGTCTTCCACTAGGACTTATTACCAATAATAAACTAGCTTAGCACATTGCTTCCTGTCTGTGTTTAATCTACTATGCTTTCATACAGTCTTCTGCATTTGTATATTTAGAACATAAGCAAGGCTGTGGCAAATGATTATACAAATTATAGACAATATTTATACATTTTCAGAATAAATTAAAATTATTTAATTTAAGAAACACACAATTTATACCATAAAATCATTTTTATTGTGACTAGCAGACATTAAAACAAAGTACATATTAAACTAAGTTTATTTCAGTTATCTTATTAAAAGCAACATGTAGACAATATTTGAAAAGACTTTTTCGTATTTTGTGATTTACTTCTATACTTTCAAGTGACTTTTCTCATAGTTCCATATTCAATTTGTATTTAAAAGGAAAATTAATCCATATGGTTTTGCATTCTTTGTACTTATCTCATCACAGTGTTTTGCATGAATTATTTTCTATCTGGAAATGTTCTAAACCTTTTAAAAGTCTTTTATTCTATGTTGCACAAAGCTATTTTATCCACAATTTAAGTCAAGGCTGAAAGGACTCAAATTTATTTGCAAATGAAAACTCACAGGGTTAGAATGAATTAGAAACACTTTATATTAGAGTATATGTGAATATGTGTGAAAATTGTTATACCAGAAAACAATTTGGGAATTTTAATTTATTCTGACCTTTCTTTTCCAATATTTAGGGTAATATGATTGCTGACTAGACTCATGTAAACTTTCTTTGAAAGTAGAGAGATTTTTGTCTCTTCAGGCAAAACATAGATGCTTCTGATTGATAATAATTGGAATTTATTTTTGACAATGCATTTGATTGCTCAGAATAAAATAGCATTAATTTGTAGACTCAGTATAATTTCACTATGTTTTCTCTTTTTTAAGAATTTATGAATGTGACATATCACACTACCTTCTATCACTTTTATACAGTCTTCAGAAATCTTTCCCTTCTCAAATTCTGTACCACTGACTGCCTTCATCATTCTGTTAGAACTTAGCATTGTCACTGCTAAATTATTAAATATACATGTTGCACATTTGTTCTCTACCCAAATATGTCATAAGCTCATTCAGAATAGATTCTGTTCTCTACTTCTTTGTTTCCCACAAACTGACTGACAAAGACCTTTGTATGTGCCTAGAATTTGCACAAGAAACATATGGCTAATTTCCTATTCTTCTATTTATAGCTAATCATGGAGCTTTATATCCAAATTTTACTTAGCTATGGTATATTATTTAGAAGTAGAGTCTCGTACTGTCACCCAGGCAGCAGTGCAGTGGCATGATCAAAGTTCACTGAAGGCTTGAACTCCTGGGCTCAAGTGATTCTCTTACTTTAGTCTCTAAAGTAGCTGAGACTACAGGTGCACACCAACATGCCTGGCTAATTAAAAAAAAAAAAAATTGAAAGAGGCAGGATCTCGTTATGCTGCCTAATCTACTCATCGATCTCATGGCCACTAGCTTTTCTCCTGCCTCAACCTCCAAAGGTGCTGGGATTAGAGGCATGAGCCACTGTGCCCAGCCTGCAATCTATTATTTATTAATGCTTCCCTTCTGACCAAAAGATTTAATTTTCCTGAGACACAATATAAATGTGAATGAAAGGATGATTGAGTCAACAATGCAGTATTTGTACAAAGAACAGTGGAGACTGAAAGTAACTGAAAGTAATTCCAGTTTGGCTCAAGATACAAGGGCCAGGTTTTAGGAGAAGGTATAAATATTTTTACAACATTGGTTCAAGTCACTCATTTACTTTCTGCCCAGTCCCCAGTGATTCATAATCACACATAGATTGCAATTAGACACACATGGATACAAGCAAACATATAACAGTGAAAGAAAATTTTCTAGAACTTCTATGACATCATGAATTCAATCTCATTTCTTAATAGTATAGTGATGAATATCTCTGCTGGTAATGAGTTCAAAGCATCAGCAATAGTATTGGGGCAATGACTTCAATAGAAATGGAACATGAAAAATTTAATACATGCATTAGCTCTGTTGGTATCAGTGAACAGCTAATTATAGCCGTATGTCAAGGTGGCATGAATATCAGTCAGCTCTTATCAGTGTCATTTTCTTGAAAAGTCAAAGAAATCAAGTATTATCCCTTTTGGGGGAAATATCAGTGCTCTTTGTATTAAACAATACAAAATGTCAGTGTGGATTCTATAACTTATCTGCAGCAATATTGGTTATAGCATCATAGCTGCTGTTTGAATGACTGTGGTGACTGAAAAGGCCACCAGATAATAGCACAGATAAAGGAAAGTGGCCAATACCATAACGTATCCTTAATGACAAATTTTCAGAAAAAAAGGTAATATCATCTATTTCAAAATGACTTGAAAGAGGCCAAAACTTTTGAAGAGTAAGTGAGCACAGAACTTCAAAGTGTTTGTGACTCTTACAAGGCTCTATTTTTCTCTTCAAGCTGCTGAGAACTCAGAAATATAGAATCATTTTACTTTTGTTCAAGAGGCAGTAAATGAAAAGCACAATTTACTCAGCCCTATTCTGGTTGTGAGAGACATAGAAAGTAGGTGGACTTATTTCTTGCTCCTTTAATGGTGAAGACAAATGCTTATGAGATTTTTTTTTTATGTAATGCAACATGTATTATTACAATAGGTTAATACAAATATTAGTCTTTGTGAAAGTGAAGCATATCCGAGCTTTTAAAGATAAGTAAAAGAAAGGCCAAGAAGTTTACCTAACCAAAGAGACAAACTGGTAAGAGCTAACATTTATTCAGTGACTACTTGTGGTTAATGTTCTTCTAAGCAGTTTACATAGATCATTCATTAAACCCTTAGAACGACGCTATGAGATAGCTCTACCAGTTTTGTTATACCAGTTTTACAAATGGGGAAACCAAATGTTAGAGTAGCAATTGTTTTGCACAGTATCACAAGAGCAGATGGATTGAGGACACAGGCAATTTGACCCCAGAGGAAACACTCAGCATTTTGCTAAACACTATGAAGAATGGTGTAAATTCATCTTCTACTTATCCTAAATATTTTAGTGAGTCATTTAATTTTTTAAGTGGATATGAAACAGTAAGATATATGCTTAAGATCTGAAGGTCTCTGAAGGTCTCGTGCAGAGGCATTTTGAAATAATTTAGGTCTAGAGGCTGGGAGACCATTTGGAGCTAACTGCACGTTAACTATGTCAGGATCCAACTTATCACAGATGCAGCAGTGAGTGGAAAGGGGATGAATTTGAGATGCAGGACTGAAAATGTCCAGGAATTGATGCTCGATCAAATGCACAAAGGGATGAAATATGATTGTGTAGATGGTATTATTAATAAATTTAACTGAGAGAGGAAATGCAAGCATAACATATTTGGGATGTGAATTGAAAGATGGGATAAAAGTAGATGCTTTGAGTGAGATGAGATTGAAATGTCAGTTGAACATTTATATGGATGTGTGCAGTACAGTTTAATGTATAAGTCTGAAGAAGGAAAAGGGGTTTGTGAGTTATATTTCAATTTCCTTTAGTTCAATTTGACAAATATTTTTGAGCAACTGGTATAATCTTGTCAAAGTATGATAGACGGAAAGACTAATAGGAAATCATTCGTTCTCTCAAGGATCTAAACATCTCTGAATGGTTATCATTATATAGGTTGAATATGAATTATATTACTCTAGGAATACATTAGATTGAAAGGAGAAATACGGCAAAAGTAGAATGAAATGGATAAATGAGATAAACTAAGATGGCAAAAATATTAGAAAGAATATTGAGAAAATATTTATGAATGAAATGGCAAAAGAATCTCAAGAGGGGGAAAGCTTAACAATGACTTAAGTGTTTATACAAAGCACATTTTACAAATATTTCTATCTTGGTTGTTTCCGTTTTGCAATATTTACTTGCAATCTGAGAATGACTCTATTCACCCAACACCACACACTGGATACACACAGAAAATATTATTATTTCAGCTCCTTCAGTCAGTTGTGTTTGTATTCTACTGCTTACAAAGGAAAGAGATCAGACCAAATCCTGACCTTTAGCAAAAATATGACTTCAAAATACAGCCTTTGCCGAAACCACATCAAAAAAAGTAATCTTATCTCAGTTGTGATTTATTAGAGTCAACAGAATTTTGGAAAAGCATATATAAAAGGCAATATTTTGTATAGAAATATAATTAAGTACAAAGGTTTCTATCTAATTAAAACTCTCACATTTACTCTAACATTTTAATGAGGAAGAATAAAGAGTTCAGGTTATTATAGGATATATGGATAGACAGAAGGTAGATATTGTGTGCACTTCACTTATGGAATTACCATTAAGTTTCAGCACTTATAGAACTGAAACTTAAAAAAGTGTGATAACATAAATTGGAAAAAATTCAAACACCAAGACCATTAGATATCGTTTCTGCAGATTGCACAAAGAGGCATTCCTGCTTCTGTTTTCTGAAAACCTGCTCTTTACAGGTATGAAGTACTAGGCAGCAGGTACTAAGTCAGTGGAAAGTATCGTTCCATCTCAAAGCCCATTCTGTGAAGTTAGTCAATTTTTCTCTCTATTCAATGTTTACATAAACTGTATCAAGAACTGAATCATTAGTTACTTATTATTTATTTACTGTGTATTTTTCCTTGGAAAAGACTGCATGTAATATTT